>JAINVK010001388.1:0-69629 GCA_030068075.1 Paguma larvata
GATACTTTACATGGAAAACCCGACGGAATCTACCAAAAGCCTACTAGAATTGATCCGTGATTTCAGCAAAGTTGCAGGATACAAAATCAATGTACAGAAATTGGTGGCATTTCTATACACCAACAATGAAGCAGCAGAAAGAGAAATAAAGAAGCTAATCCCTTTCACAATTGCACCAAAAACCATAAAATACCTAGGAATAAACCTAACCAAGATGTGAAGACCTCTACACTGAAAACTATAAAAAAAACTTATGAAGGAAATTGAGGAAGACACAAGGAAATGGAAAAACATCCCATGCTCATGGATTGGAAGAATAAATATCGTTAAAATGGCAATACTACCCAAAGCAATCTACACATTCAATGCAATCCCAATCAAAATTGCACCAGCATTCTTCTCAAAGCTAGAGCAAACAATCCTAAATTTGTATGGACCACAAAAGACCTCGAATAGCCAAAATAATACTGAAGAATAAAACCAAGGCAGGAGGCATCACAATCCCAGACTTTAACCTCTACTACAAAGCGGTGGTCATCAAGACTGTATGGTATTGGCACAAAAACAGACACATAGACCAATGGAATAGAATAGAAAACTCAAATGGACCCGCAAGTATATGGCCAACTAATCTTTGATAAAGCGGGAAAATGTATTCAATGGAAAAAAGACAGCCTCTTTAATAAATGGTGCTGGGAGAATTGGACAGCAACTTGCAAAAGAATGAAACTAGACCACTTTCTTATACCACTCACAAAAATAAATTCTAAATGGATAAAAGATCTGAATGTGAGACAGGAAACTGTCAAAATCCTAGAGGAAAAAGCAGGGAAAAGCCTCTTTGACCTAAGACGCACCAATTTCTTACTTGACACGTCTCCAAAGGCAAGGGAATTTAAAGCAAAGATGAACTATTGGGACTTCATCAAGATAAAAAGCTTCTGCACAGCAAAAGAAACAACCAACAAAACAAACAGGCAACCAACGGAATGGGAAAAGATCATCGCAAATGACATATCGGATAAAGGACTGATATCTAAAATCTATAAAGAACTTACCAAACTCCACACCCGAAAAACAAACAACCCAGTGAAGAAATGGGCGGAAGATATGAATAGACACTTCTCCAAAGAGGACATTCAGATGGCAAATAGACACTTGAAACTATGTTCAATGTCACTCATCATCAGGGAAATACAAATCAAAACCACACTGCGATACCACCTCACACCAGTCAGAGTGGCTAAAATAAACAAATCAGGAAACTATAGATGCTGGCGAGGATGTGAGAAGTAGGCACCCTCCTACATTGTTGGTGGGAATGCAAACTGGTGCAGCCACTCTGGAAAACGGTGTGGAGGTTCCTCAAAAAAATGAAAATAGAGCTACCCTATGATCCAGCAATAGCCCTGCTAGGAATCTACCCAAGAGACACAGGATTGCTGATGCATAGGAGCACGTGTACCCCAATGTTCATAGCAGTACTTTCGACAATAGCCAAAACATGGAAAGAAACTAAGTGCCCATCAACTGACGAGTGGAAAAGAAGATGTGGTACATATATACAATGGACTACTATGTGGCAATGAGAAAAATTGAAATCTGGCCATGCGTAGCAACATGGATGGAACTGGAGGGTATTATGTTAAGTGAAATAAGTCAGTCAGAAAAAGACAGATACCATATGTTTCCACGAATAGGTGGACTTGGTGAGACTAAGCAAAACCAGGGGGAGGGGAAGAGGGAAGAAAAAAAAAGACACAGAGAGGGGGGAATAAAACATAAGAGACTCTCAAAGACTAAGAACAAACTGAGGGTGAGGAGATGGGGGGGAGAGGGGGTGATGGGCATTAAAAAAGGGCACATGTTGGGATGAACACTGGGTGTTTTATGTAAACCAATTTGAAAATAAACTATTTTAAATTAAAAAAAATAAAAAAAAAAAAAAAAAAAAAAAAAGAATTGTCCATATTACCCAAAGTGATGTACAGATTCAGTGTAATCCCTGCCAGTCAACATGCTAATACCATTCTGCACAGAACTAGAATAATCCTAAAAGCTGTATGAAGCCACAGAGGACCGCAAAGAGCCACATTATCTGTATAAAGAAGAACGAACCAGGAGGCATCACATTCCCTGATCTTAAACCATGTTACAAAGCTATAATAACCAAAAGAGTATGCTATGGGCTAAGAGACAGAAAGACCGATGGAGCTAACTAGAGAGCCCAGAAGCAAATCCACACATATGTGATCAATGAATCTGCAACAAAGGAGGCAAGAATACACAATGGTGAAAGGAGTCTCTTCAGTGAGAGGTGCTGGGAAAACTGGACAGTCCCAAGCACAACACTAGACCCCTATCTTATGCCACGCACAAAAACTAACTAAAACCCTACAACAGCTGAGAGGAAGGAGGAGCACCGGTACAGAGAGCAGGGCTGTCCTGAAGTCCATGAGCCCTGGTGCCCTGATGGGATCCATTCCCAGTGGGGACATTGGCGGGAGCTGCAGTGGTTCTGATTTCCTACTGAGTTCCTCTGATTAAGTTCCAGCAAAGGCAACGCTGGGCTCAGGTGTCTCCTGGTGATGTTCCCAACTCTGAAACAATGGCTTTATAAGGGAACAAGAGACTATGTTTCAGAACCCTCCTCAATGAGGGAAGGAAGAGGGAAATTGAAAGAGATGAACCCCAAGGAGCTTTTCCTGCAAGGGCCCCTGTGGGGAGAGTCAAGGACCAGACAGTAGGAAAGTGATGGACAACAGCACACCAAATGCCTCCCTCCCACTTGAGAAAGGCCCTATTCTGAGGGCATGAGGACCAAGCATCGGCTTCCATGCCAGGGGGCTCTTTCTCTCAGTCCTGACTGAGGATACTGTCCTGGAGAGGGGTGTTCTAAGTTTGTGCATGCATCTCATGGTTTGGGGGCAGAATCTTGATGGGTGACCTCTTGCCCAAGCATGTGTTCCAGGTGACACTTTGTGCTGGAAGCCATCTTGGGCACACAGGTTGACACTTTCCCTGTGTGAAAAGGTGGATGTTGCAAGGCTCCTGCCGCCAAATTGGCATCCCAAACCATCTCCTTCTAATATTAATCTTTCAGGCTTGGATTTGTTGAATTGCCCTGGTTGGCCTTAAGGGATGTAATGCTCTTTTGTTTTGTGGCATTTAAATAAAAAGGAAGGACCTGGAGCAGGATGCTTTGATGGATTATATATGAATGAGAGTAGCCTGGCCAGCAGTAAGATTAAAGTTGCATCCTGGGGATGAGTTACACAAATCGATAGCAATTATGGGTTGGCTAAACATTAATGTAACTTATGTAAACGTTAGGCCCCTATTATGTAAATTCACACTTTTATAAACAAAGGAACTTGGAGGAGCCTTAGGAATTAGCAGGAGGGTTATGCCTCCCTCATTGTAGTTTAGGAAGCTAGACTCTTAACCTTTCTATAGATGATTAACACAGGTATTAAGATGATCATCTATGTGCCCTCTTTTTACTGAGACTTTCAGTAACAACCATAACAACCCCACTTGCTTCATAAACATCCTGTTCCCTCCCCCTGCCACAAATTTACCTAATCCTATTTCAAATTACTTAATTAACGTAGGAGCAGAATCACAAAATAGCTAAGATAAGAATTGTTTCCTTTATGGTCTAAAAAAGAATGATGTAAAATAACTTACAAGACTGAGGAAATCACTGCTTTGCTGACAAAAACACACTGTTGTTAAAGATACCAAACTATGCTTACTGATGGGATGTCACTCATTGCTGTCATGTCACTTACTACTTTTAAGTAAAGACACTGAGACCAGCAGAGCGGAGACGCCAGAATCGCCAGAGATGCCTGCTTGGTGATCAGACTACATCTCCTGGCTCTCTCATTCCTTTCGCCAGCCGTTCATCCTTTGGAAAATCCTGGATTCAGCCAGAGCAGGACTTCAGCCACTTTGGTCATCAGACACGCCAGAAGTTACCTACAAGGGGGCCCTCCCATGAAGACTTCTGAGAGGTGGGCCAGAGAGGGAAAAAATGGGCTGGGAGGGAAGGTGCCACCTTATCCACAAACAGTCTCTGGGCCTCTCCAAAATACAGAGTCTTGGGGGATTCCAGTCACCGAACCCAAT
Organism: Paguma larvata; assembly: GCA_030068075.1. Lineage (NCBI taxonomy): Eukaryota > Metazoa > Chordata > Mammalia > Carnivora > Viverridae > Paguma > Paguma larvata. The sequence continues at coordinate 4,135 of JAINVK010001388.1, forward strand.
CGCTTCGCTCTCTCACTCTGACCCCCCACCACACCCCAGTAACTCTCTCTTCAGCCTTCACACTGGGATCAAGACCGGTTCCCTAAGGCATCAGGCATTCAAAGAATTCTTGTTGACCACTGGTGGGCACAGTTTCTGCCCAGGCACTGGTCCCCTAGATGCATGGTACCGAGCAGGCATCAAGAGGGATAGCAGAGCAACGTGGGAGGGGGGAGGAGCGTACTGGGCTGGACTAGTTCTAATATTTTGTTTTTAACATCTTCTTAGCACCTACCATGGCACAGGCCCCAGCCAGTCAGTGGGGTTACAGAGATTTAAAAAAACCTACTCTTTGCAGGAGGGGCATTGCAAGGGGGCCACTGACCCCAGGCCCACCACTGACCACAGAGACCTGCTCATTGTCCATGACCTCTGAACACACCTACAGCCAGTCCATCCTCAGAGGACCCAGGTCTGGGGTCTTAACCGTGCAGCATCTTTCCTCAAAAACACACCCCTACAATGCCCCCACCACCCAATACAGCCCTCAAGTTTCCAGAAAGCCCACATATCCTGTTGGATATCTGCAGGCTGGAGGGAGATAAGCCTAGAAAGTGATATCCCTGTGGAGGAAATGCTGAGGAAACTGTCTTCCCCGACCCCATGAGTCCTTCCCTCTGGACTCCTGGACCCCTGAACCTCAGGGCTGGTGAGCAGGGCTGGGCTGAGAGGCTCTCTTTGCATTGTTGTTCATCTTTCCTTCCTCAGATGTGTCTTACAACCTTGGAAATAAATGCTGATATTGGATTTTTCAAGTGTTTTCCTGATATAGAGGTTGAGGCCACAGATGACTTGATGCTTCCATGGATAGGCCTACAGTGGGGAGCAATTTGCTGTCCTCGACCCGCCTGGGCTGATGCCTCATAGTCACCTGGTAACAGAATTTCTCAGTATCTGCTGGTGGCAGGAGGATGTGGGATGGGGGTGTCTGGGGGTTGTTCCAAAAACGTGGACATCTCTCTACATCAGCACCACATACCTGGTGGCTCTGCTCTGCACACTGGATTCCCTTAGAAATTACATCTGGGATGAGATGCTGTTAGTTCCCCCTTCCAGCTTCCATGCAGGCAGTCCATCTGCTTGTGCTGAGGCCGCGTACAATTTTATGGACAGAAGGCCAACTGTGGGGCTGATCCCTACTTGGCAGCAGCAGGAGACCTGACACAGCCATGGGAAGGGAGCTTACAGGGGGGAGTCTGAACTACAGGCCAAATCTTTAAGTTGCTGCTCCATGAGTCAGGGCTCATTTTCTGGGAAACTCACTGGTGGGAGCAGCCTTCTCTGTCAACTCAGATTTTTGGAACTATCTCATTGGATTTGATGTCAACTGATGTAATATAAGGACCTTATTTGATCTTATTAACTTCTATGCGGCTGAATTAGTAAACATAGGCCTTATTTGCAAAATGCCCCAGGTGGTCAACGGGGAGACAGTTTGGGGTCAAAAAATACAGCATCGGGAAGTCAGGTCCACAGTGTCATCCCTTTGCAAACTGTGAAGACCTAGGATGAACACTGCAGGGACTACTGATACCCTTGCTCTTCAGAGGTGAGGACACAAGCTTGAATTATGGCTGAAAAGCACACAGTAGAGACGGCTGGGCAATCCTAGGTCCCAGCTTTGGCACACAGGTCTGCAAGTCTAGGCCATGGCTCATCGAACAGGAAAGCAATGAGGTTCCCAAGGAAGCAGCCCTGATGCCACCTACCCTATCTACTGGCTTTTTTGTTTCTTGGATCTGCTGCTCAGTTCCCCCATCTCTTGATCACGTCACTGCTGCCAGTATGCCTCTCCTGCAAGAAAAAACACCTTCCATCACCCATGGTCTATGTTCCAGCCACCCTGCATTTTAACTTTTTAGGACACAGCACTGAAGAGAGAAAGCAGTCATGAGGCAGTGCCTGACGTCTGCACCTGCAATGTTTTGCAATCTGTAGGCAGCTGTTAGGGATGTGGTGAGGAGAGTTATTAGTAGGCCTCGGGCATTCATATGTGATATTAAGAATTTCAAACCAAAATATATGCAACCAACTCCTAACTTCATCCTGGGTTAATTTCACCATGGAAACAAGAATGCTAGTATGAGCAGTAAGAAACATTTCTCCTTGCATAAGCTTAGAGCAGAGTGGATGACCACTGAGAGTTAATTCTAAGATAAAATAACCTAACTGGAAACCAAATATCAAACCAATTGTGGACCCGACACAGGTACGCAACCAAGGAAAGAAGACAGGAAGTAAGAGGAACTCGGCAAACACAAACCCCACCTCTTGACCATAAACATCACCTCTAGCCTTTCTAGTATCAGAGGCATTACCTGCCCAGGGACATTCGTGAAATGGCCATGGAATCCTGACCTTGCAAAGGTAGCATCATCACTTGTTCCCCAAATAGGGACTTGTAGGAATGGCCACACGAGAGTTTGACTGTCTCTTCCTTCCAATCTGAAACTGACCTTCCCGTGAAGAAGCGGGAATAGGACAAGAAACAAGACCCTCTGGAGCTTCCATTAGCTGGCCCAAAGAGATGACACCAATACAACCATTAGGGACAACAGATCTCCACATGGGCCAACAGCTGAGGTTGGGGTGACCTCGCAGAAGAAAAGAACCTCCGAGGGATTTAGATTTAGACTTACCAGTCCAAAGGGCAACATCACTTCTTGATCCAAATTATCTGATCAACGCCGGACATATTCTCCATGAACCCTGCCGGAGTTCTTTTCTGGGGGGTAGGTGGTCGTTTTCTCCACATTTAGTGCAGGGTTCTTCAAGGTTGGTGGTGGCGGTGGTGGTGGTGGGGTTTTTTCCTCTTCCATCAAGAGTTCCAAGGCGCCCGTTTTGTGGGAGCGAAGCGGTAGCTGGGCGGCTCCTGGATCCCTCGTTGCTCCAGGTTCCCTGTCAGGCTTCCTAGCAGTGGCCTAGCAGAGAAATAAGAGATATCAGAAGATACTCGCATACCTGGAGATGAGAATGACAAACCCATTGAAATACCATCAGAAGACGATAGGACAGTGCTATTGTCCACGGAGACAGCCCAGTTTCCGGGAGCATGTGGGATGCACTCTGGGAATCCAGTGTCTCAGTGGATGAGAGGTGCCTGGCTGGGAGAAGGAATTCTGCACATCCGGATGCCAGCTGGGAAAATCTGGTATGTATCATCAATTACTCCAAACATAACAAAATTAAAATCGATGAGACAGATGCCTTCTTCAGTGAAAGTGAAAAGAGCCATCCAGGAAATTTCTGATTTTAATTTTTTTTATGTTTCTTTGTTTCTGTGTGAGAGGGAGAGAGATGCTTCAATCATCGATGGGGTGGTGACACCATCGTAGGTGCCAGGATGCCCTTTTGTCGATGGGGGTGTGCTGGTCCCTGCTCCAGATGGCTAGGTGTGTATTTTCCCTGCTGTTCATTATCAGGGCATCTGAGGGGCCTCAGTTATGAGGGGTCTGCTTCTTTCTTCAGGGTTTGTTTCCTTGTGTTCTCTTAATGAGCAAAGACGGTTACAGCCATTAGCTCTCTCTAAGAGCCAGAGAGTTTACAGACAAGGAAGCAAAGCTTTAGGATTACAAATCGCCCCATTTAAACATAGCAGTCTCCCGCATTTTTTCAAGTCTTTCGTGGCCATTCTAGAACCACTATAAAATATTATAAGTTATAAAAATAAAAGTGATAATTGCCTTGTAATTCCACCAGGTACAATACCAACACTTAGTGATATTTTGCTACATTTCCACCAATACTTTTTCTATACATATGTTTGACATAATGGAGAGCTTATCAAATACAGTCTTTTTAAAAGCAGCTCAATTAAAGAATAGTTAACATCTAATAAGCTGCACATATTTAGTGTGTATCATTTAATGTGTTTTGACACATACGCACCTATGAAACATCACCACAGTCAAGAAAATGAATATATCCATCACTTCCGAGTCACTATTTTAGGTGGAGTTTTTATTTTGGAATAGTTTTGGAGTTACAGAAAAGTCACAAAGAGAGAGTTCCGGTATAATTCAGACCCAGTTTCCCCTAATATTAACATCTCACATTCCATGTACATTTATTAAAACCCAGACTTTGATATTGGTACATTACTATTAATTCAACTACAGACTTCATTTGGATTTCACTGCTGAATTTTCCACAGTGCCCTTTTAACTGTTCTAGGATCCAACTCAGGACACCAAACTGCATTTTGCCAAATGTAATTTTATAGCTTATCATAGGTTACTTAACGTTATCTGTCTTCCAAAAAAAAAAAAAGGACAAAAAATATCCTTAAAAACATTGTCTTAAAAGACTGCTTTGTATTTCTTGGTATCGATTTTTCATATTGCTTGACTTAGGTGATCTCTAAGGTTTGTTCATATAAGTGATGTTGCCATGAAAATCTCTGCACCTAAATCTTTGTTCACATCTAGTATTGTTTCCTTGGGATTTTTTTCTCTCCCTTCTCCCCTGAGTTTATTGAGATATAATCAACTCATAAGATTATTTTCCTTGAAATACAACTACTAAGTGAAAGTCCTTTGATATATACTTGCTTCTAGTCTTCTCAAGAAGGCAGTACCATTGGCAACCATCATAATACTTGTTTCAGGACAGAATCACCAGCAGAAGCCAATATTAAATTTGAAGGCTTGTGGCACCTGGGTGACTCAATCAGTTAAGCGTCCTGAGTCAGGCCATGATCTTGTGGTCCATGGGTTCGAGCCCCTCAGTGAGCTCTGTGCTGACAGCTCAGAGCCTGGAGCCTGCTTTGGATTTTGTGTCTCCCTCTCTCTCTCTCTCTTTCTCTCAAAAATAATTTTTTAAATGATAAAAAAAATAAAATGTGATGTCTTGATGAGAAATGGGATATTCACATGGTCTCAGAATAACTCCCCAATATTACTCCTTGATTACAGAGGAAAGGGTAGCCACTTTAAGTGGAGAAACCCGGCAGGGACCATCATAATTGAGTGATCAGAGTTAAAGACATTGGATTGGCACAGGCCGACACCTGAACCTCCTCATCTGGCATGCAAAGAAAACCACGAGACTGATCTGTGACTTTCCTGCCAGAATTGCATCACCTGACTCTAATACCGAGAAAACTTGAGGCAAACCCAACCCGAGGAACATTGTACACCATAATTGGCTGTCCTTTGCAAAAACGTCGAGGTCATGGAAGACAAAGGGAAGCTGAGGAAGTTTCTAGATAAAAGGAGATTAAAGAGACATGACCACCAAATGCAATATACAATCCTGGCTTGGATACTGAAACATTCATAAAGAACTTTTTGAAAATTTTGAAAAATTTACATAGAAGATATTACTGGGAAAATTGATCCATAGATTAGATAATAGTACCATATCAATGCAAGCGTGACACCCCTCCACCGTCGGTGGGGGAGGGGGGTTCAAGCTGTTGTAAGTTAACAAACTTGAGTAAATAAGGGGAAACCATTAACTGGCTGTTTTGGCCTCAGTAAATTGCTTTATGTAATTGGCTACCAAGGGATGCTGTAAATTTTAATTACTTAATTGATAACGCACCCTGACTTGTTAAAGTCCATATAAAGCCCCTGCTGTCTTGGTCTGCGGCCATTCTCTGTACTGTCTCCTTAAGGTCAGGAGGTCAGGTTTGGCCCGGGCGTAAAAGAAAACCTTGCCTCGCTTCTACTCGGCATCCAGTGGTCTTTTTTAGCAAATCTGTTTCATTTGGAGGTTCAACTGAGATCTTTTTTCAAGACCACCCGAAGTTCCAAGACTGAAGCAGAACAGCTAGGGGGAGCTCCGGAGCTGATGTTCCTCGTCCCCACATCTTCAGACTCAAGTAAGGAAGCAAGGTGGCGCCAGTTTTCTGTTTTGTTTTACTGTTTAGCTAGCCAGACTTGTTTTGTAGCTTGGAGGGAAGGCTGGACGCAGCTTACTTCCCCTAACGCCGGTGTTTGGCGGGGACGGCCCCACTCACCATTTGGGTCCTTGGGTCAATTAGGTCTTTGGACCATTTGGGTCTCCGGACCAACTGGGACTCTGGACCATTTGGGTTGGGCCTTGATCACCCCAACTACTTGTTCTGTTCTGTGTGTCCTGTTAAACGTTTCTTGTTAGCCTAAGTGGGACCCACTGTTTAACCTTTTTTATGGGTCAGTCCCTGTCTAAGCCTGGTTCACCTCTTGAATATATGTTAAATAACTTTTCCAGATTCAGGAAAAGAGGAAGAAACTATGGCTTTAACCTGAAGCCATCCTGGCTGCAGATGCACTGCCAGCTGGACTGGCCTCCAGAGGGCTCCTATAATCTTAACCTTGCTTATGCCGTCCGCAGAATTTGTCATGATGATCATCCCGAACAGGAACCATACAGACTTAGGTCGACCTCCTGGAAGACCCACCTTCATGGCTGAGGGAGTGCCAAAAACAGTTCAAAACACCGTCATCTGGTGCCATTCCTTCCAACTCCCCTCCCTTTCCTCCTCCAGACCCTCAACCCTTACTTCCCATCTCTCGGTCCACAGAGAGGTTTTACCCAGTTCTTCAGGGACCATCTGAAGGGGAAGACCTGTTATCTGATCCTCAGAGACCTCCCCTCTATCCTCAGGCTACACCAGCTCCCCGCGAATCGGAAGCTGTTGAAAGCCCTTTGACTAGCCCCCCATATACTAGATCAAGAACACAATAGGAGAGTTCTAATCCTCTGATGCCTCAGTTTCTATCCTTCCCCTTAGACAAATGGCTCCAATCCTAGTCCAAATGGAAGTCAATACGCCCAAAACTTGTCTACACTCCCTTTTCCACCACAGACCTCTACAACTGGAAATCCCAGAACGCACCTTTCTCTGAGAACCCCCAGGTCCTAATTGACTTATTGAGCTCTATTTTCACCACTCATTTACCTAGGTGGGAGAATCATCACCAGTTGTTTCAGGTGCTGCTGACCTCTGAGGAGAAGGCCCGAGTGCCCCAAGAAGCAACGAGAGCAGTCCTTGACCTAGATGGAATGCCCGGCACAGACCTTCACAGAATTGAGCATTTTTTCTATTCCACACCGCCCCAGTGGGACCCCAACACGAATAACGGTAGGGAGCGACTACTCCAGTTTCACCAGATTCTGTTACAGGGGCTTTGCACAGTGGCACGAAAGCCCACCAATCTGAAAAAATTCATAACATGGACCAAGGACCGAAAGAGTCACTGGCAGCCTTCTGAGAAAAACTTTACCAGGCTAATCGTCTATTTCCTCCATTCAACCAGGAGGCAGCAAAGAACCGAAAGAGCATTAATACGGCTTTCATTCCTCAATCGGCTCAGACATCCGTAAAAACGTAAGAGGATAGAAGGATATGAAGAAAGGGTTATCTCAGAGCTGGAGAAATAGCCCAGAGAGTTATTCAGAGCAGAGACAACCCTGCCACTACTAAAAAAAAAGGGAGATAGGGAAAGAACTCCTAGGAGCCTGGGGACAACCCCAAGGTAACAGTAAAGAGTGGGAAAATTCCACCTTCGTTAGAAAGGACCACAAACACCGTTAGGGAAGAAACAATGTGCTTTTGTAAAGGACATTGTAAGGATAAATGTTCCAGGAATCGTAGGAAAGTCTCCCATCTTAATCACCCAAGAAGGATGCGGCCACCATGGCTCCCCTTTGTCTCTAAATACGCTGGAGACAACACAGGTAAAATTCCTAAGGGGAACAACCTGAGAAAGGCACAGTCGCAATGGGGCTAGCAGGAAAATCTGTGCAGGGTCTAAGCAGCATCTTTAACCTGGGTCTAAAGAAGAACTCTCAAGAATAAGCGCCTGCTGCGATAGCTGCAGGGTGAAGCAAAAGGGCTCCAACGGCCCTCCTCCCCGAGCCAGAATAGGTTCTGACCTGTTTATTTAGTGTTCTAAGTCTTAGAGACCTAGAGCGTTGATGATCGTAGAAGTAAAAAGAAAATCATTCAATAGGAGTGACATAAAATATCATTCCTAATCTTTTCTCACTGTACTCAAGAGTGCAACCCGACCCTGGGGCATGTAGTAATTGCTGCAGGTTTCGGGTTCAGATACTATTCATGGTCAGTAGATAATAAGGAATCTTAAGAGAAAACTCTAGAGAAAACGGGTTTTTCACATAATCTTTTGACTGTAGCCAGAGCCTTTAATTGATAGTCCGTATACTTTGTTCTTATCCTCCCAACCCATAGTATTTACCAGAAGGTATTCGTTAGTTCTACTTTGATTGCATGGGAGCTGTTTTTTTACCCTCATACACAAATTGCTTAAACATTCTATGGAACCTTGAGAAAAAAGCATGTTTTAATCAGTTTTTTACCAGGAACCTTAAGACACAAGCATGTTTTTTTTTAATTTGACTAAGAACCTTGAGAAACTGGAGTGATTTCATCCTGCCAATCCATGCAGGATGTGTGCTTGCTGTGTTTAGAGAAAATGCATGAAAACCCTAAAGAAAAAAAAAAACAACACTTTGAGCAGTCCGGATCAGAGGCTGTCTCCAGAGCAGTCCAAATAAGAGACTGACTCCGCGTCTTCTCTCGCGCCCAGACCAACCCTCACGCAGGTGAAACCCTGGACCAGCCGGGTGTCCCGATGGAAGGAGCTGGCCTCCTCTCAGGACGAACCCCGGCAGTTGGCGGCCGAACAGGGACCTGACGTGCGATCTCTGGAAATAAGGCTATCAGGTAAGTTTTGCGGGTGGGTGCTGGGATCTCGTGCCAGGGGTAACTGCAGACCCCTCTGTGGCCGCACTGAGTTGGAAGGCTCGAGTAACTTAAGGTAAGAATAAGCTAGGACCCTAGAGGCGGTCGAGCGGCAATGGGCAATACCGGGTCCAGAGAACGGAAAATGTTTCTAGAAACACTTGTACCAATGTTAAGACAAAGAAGAAGAAAAGTAAATTCCTCGCAAATAGCTAGGTTTTTACGTTTTGTACGGGAACAATGTCCCTGGTTTCCAGAAGAGGGGACAATGAATGTGGAGACATGGGAAAAAGTAGGAAAACCATTGAACACTTATTGCACCTCGCACGGACCTGAAAAGGTCCCAGTTGATGCTTCCGCTCTCTGGAATCTAATCAGAGATGCTTTAGATCCTGTCCGTGAAGGGACCAAGTTGAATTCTACCTGTGAACCTGACGTGAAACAACTCCTTTGTCACCAAGACCAAACACTCCTACTGCTCCCATAGCTGCACATTTAGAAGATTCATTTGATGACGATGATGATGGTTTGGGGGTTGAAGGAAACCAAATAGATTTGGGAGAAGAGGAAATAAAACCTGCTGAGGGAAAGGAAACGGGAAACTTTTACATGGCTATTGAAAGAAAGAAGAATAGTTTTCCAGCACCTTTTGGTACATTCCACGAAAGGGCTGCTAATGCTTTCTCTTTACGGAATCTTGTCAGGGGTGCCTTTAGATCCCCAGGTGGAGGCTGAAAGGTTAAGCAGAGCGCTAAAGCGTGTGCCTCCTGAGGAGGAGAAACCAATTTATATAAACTGACGTGTATAGATACAGGTATATAAATTAAATATATATGTAACTATAGATATATAGAGATACATATAGATGCATGAATCTGTCTATGGCTATATCTATAGAGATATACATATGGATGTAGACATGGATAAATATGTAAAAATACATGAACATGTGTATGTAGACATACATGTGGATATCTATCTGTCTAATTACCTATTTATCTATCTACATCGGCCAAAAGAAGCAACGAGACCTTTCCATTTGTAAGGACATGGAACTAGTTAGTATGATGCTAAGCGAAATAAGTCAGTCAGAAAAAGACAGCTACCATCGCATAATTTCATTCCTGTGTGGAACCGAAGAAACAAAGAAGCAAGGGGAAAAGGTGAGAGGTAAAGTAAGACTCTCTTAGGACTCTCTGCCAGGAGACTTTTTAAGAGCTCTCCCACGGAAAACTCCATACCTCTCTCCCCAGCCCCTGACTCCCTACGAAAGCTCCAACTCTCTCTTCTCTCTCCCTCTCCCTGTTTTCCTCCTACACTCTGGTTAATCTAACTCTATGTGAGGGCTTCTCCTTCACTCCCTGGATGAAGAACTCTGATGACTGGAGCTCATTGACTCCGGCTAGTCTACCTCGGGATAGAGATTTGAAGGAATATTCCCAAGCAGCTGCCGAAACTCCTTTTGTTTCGGGGAACTTCCCTGTCCTCTCTGGCCCGACCTAGACTGCCTAATTCCACTAGTGGAAAACAAAAGAAAACGAAACAAAGAATTCAAAACCAAAGAAAAATACAGATTTGCGACCTGCTCACCTCTCTGAGCTGACTTTTTGGATTTGAGGACCTTGGGGAAACTTTCTTCTCTGCCCGCTGCACCCATGCTGTCCTCCCTTTCCCCTCCCCCCGTTTCTATTACTGCCCGGGGTACAGCCTAGGTCTCCGGCAGGCCTGAGCGGCACCCTCCCACGCGCCGTCCACTCAGCCCTCAGAGGAGACTGCAGCACTGCCGGGGGCTTCAGCCCCGGGAGCCTCCGGGGACCTCGACCTAACCCTATCCCTAAGTCACAACCTAGCCCTCACCCTCACCCTACCGTGAACTCACACCTTAACCCTACACCTGACCCGCCCCTGCCCCAGGCCCCTTATTTCAGCCCTCCAAGGAGATCCCTGGACTGGTGTGGCTTCGGCCCAGGAGACGTCCCTGGACCGAACCCTAACGCTAGCCGAGGACCTCTCCCCATGGGGATCTCGTTCCCAGGTCTGAGAATGCCAGGTACTTGGGAGCCAGAAACGGAGGAGGATTAATCGGCGTGGAATGTGGAACACCGACGTGCCATTTTTGAACCTGGGACGGAGCGACACACAGGGATTCCGGAGCCCATCCCCAGCCCGGCCTGGGTAGGAGGCTGGCCCTGGACCCAGTGATCAAGCGTGAGCGACACCCTCCCAGGTGCCCTCATCTGCGCCCTCCAGGGAGACCGCAGCGCTGCTGGGCGTTCAGCCCCTGCAGCCTCCAGGGACCTAACCCTAACCCTAAGCCTCGACCTAGCCCTAACGCTAAGCCTACCCCGAACTCTCACCGTAACCCTACACCTGACCCGCACCGGCGTAAGGGCCCTCATTTCAGCCCTCCAGGGAGATCACAGGAGTGGTGTCGCTTCGGGCCTGAAGACATCCCTGGACCGAAGCCTAACCCTCGCCATGGCCGTCTCCCCACAGGGACCCCATTCCTCGATCTCTGAACCCCAGGCACCTGGGGCCCAGAAGCGGTGCAGGATTCCTCCACGTGGAACACAGAACATCACCGAGTCCTTTCGGGGGCTCGGATGGAGGTACACAAGGGGATTCTTGAGGCCCCACCATATCCCAGCCTGAGTAGGAGCCTGAAACTGGATCGTAGAGACAGATTCAGAGAGAACTTTGTTCACGGAGAACTTTAGAACATATAGGTTGTAAAGAATATTGTTGTCGGGGCGCCTGGGTGGCTCAGTCGGTTAAGCGGTCGACTTCGGCTCAGGTCATGATCTCACGGTCTGTGAGTTGGAGCCTCAACGTCGGGCTCTGTGCTGATGTCTCAGAGTCTGAAGCCTGCTTCGGATTCTGTGTCTCCCCCTTTCTCTGCCCCTCCCCTGCTCACACTCTGTCTCTATGTCTCTCAAAAATAAATGTTAAAAAAATTTTAAAAAAAAGAATATAGTTGTCAAAACTATTAGCAATTCACACTTGGTCCGGAGATTTAAGATCTTCATAGGGATCTTCAGAAATATCAACTGTTCTACCTGGAATTTATCCACAGATACAGGAGTGCTGATTCTCATGGACATGTGGACCTCAATGTTTATAGAAGTGCTGTCTACAATAGCCAAAATTATGGAAAGAGACTAAACGTCCACCAACTGTTGAGTAGATAAAGAATGTGTTTTATATATACAGTAGACTACTACTCGGCAAGAATGAAATCTTGCCATTTGTAACAATGTGGATGGAGCTGGAAGGTACTTTGTTAAGTAAAATAAGTCCAAGAAAGACAGAGATCATACGTTTTCACTCCTGCATGGAATTTGAGAAACTTAACAGAAGACCATGGGGAAAGGGGAGGGGGAAAAATAGCTTCCAACAGAGAGGGAAGCAAACCAAGACACTCTTAAATAAAGATCAATCTGTGGCTTGATGGGAGGAGTTGGGGAGAGGGGAAAGTGGGTGATGAACATTGAAGAGGGCACTTGTTGGGATGAACACTGGGTTTTGTATGTAAGCAATGAAGCAACGACCACACTGTATACGCTGTATGTTAGCTAACTTGACAATAAATTAGATTTTTTTAAATAAAGTATCTGCTTGTGTCCCTGAAGAATGGGCAAGGGAAGGGAGCAGGGAAGTGGACTTGGAGATGCAGGAGATTGGGTCTCCGTAAGTGCAGTAAAGCAAGGTCAGGAGTAAAACATGCTTTTTCAAGGTCATGATCTAAGAAATTGTCATTTCTTGTGCCCAGTGATAGAGCAGGTGTCTGATTACAAAAATCATAATGCCATATTCAAGTCCCAATCCCACTTCTAAACGGGTGATTTCTGGGTGACTTGTTTATATCGCTGAGTCTATCGTTACTATATAGATATAAAAAGGTCATTCCAGGCCACTCTGTCTCCTGTCTGGTCACTTTGAGTCAGACACAAGATAAGCAAAAGTTCTCTGAAAGATATAAAAAACTCAACACACAGAACAGTTGACTCCCTCTCAAACACACAAACACACGCCAGGATAATGTGTATACCCAGTGAGGAATTAAAGACACAGTTAAAATAGTTCCCCCCCGCCGCCGTAAAATTTCCCAGTTCAATACCTCACAACATATTTGAAAAGCCCAGGTGAAATCATTAAACACTAAAGATGAAATCATAAAAAGATCCAAATCCAAACAGTATCTTCTTTACATTAAGTTATAGAGGCAAAATAAGGCCAACAAACGTCAAAAGCAACAGACAGCACGTTTAGTACAGAAAGGCCTTCCACAAACCAGTGTGAAAAACAACTTCTCTAACATAAAGAGTTGCCAGAATTCTAAGCCAATAAATTCCATAAAAATCAAAAGTGAAAAGTCATATACTTTAGATACTTCTAGATATTAGATACTTTTTTTTGGCTACCATATTGGCCAAAGTCAAAATACCAGGAATACTTAATACTGCCCCGAAATCAAGCAGGACAGACCCCTACAGTAATGCTGTCCCAGGAGATACCTGCCAGCTAGATATGCGATTTAACACTTTCCAGGATCCATGTTAAAAGCAAAAATAACCAATGAAATATTAACATCTTTAACCCTATATACCAAAGTGTTCTTTTAACTCGCTATGAAATTAAGATTCTTACGTTTCCCCTGTCCCCCCCTTTTTTTGGAAGAGTACTGTTTCTATGAAATTTGGTATTTTCGACTTACAACATCTCTCAATTTAGATGCTAAACTTCTGTAAGAAAAGTTTTGGGTTTCCTAAGATTCTCTGTAGAAAAAGATTCATATACCCATTTTGTCCCAAACATATTTAAGTCTTCCAATAACTAGACTATCAGGTTTTAAGATTAATTCTAGGGGTGCCTGGGTGGCTCAGTCGGTTAAGCATCCGACTTCAGCTCAGGTCATGATCTCACAGCTTGTGACTTCGAGCCCCACGTCAGGCTCTGTTCTGACAGCTCAGAGCCTGGAGCATCTTTCAGATTCTTTGTCTCTCTGTCTCTCTGCCTCTCCCCTGCTCATGCTCTGCCTCTCAATAATAAATTAAAATGTTAAAACAAATTTAAAAAATAAATAAAATTAATTCTAGATTAATTAAAATTCTAACCATTCCTCAATCCCACTAGCCACATTTCAAGTACCTGAAAGCCATGCATTGCTGGTGGTTACCATACTAGAGGACATAGCTCTGTAGGAAATCTGCCCAACTAGCTTCCTGTCCCGGCAGTAGGAAAAGGCAGCTCTTCCTCATTCAGCCTCCTGAAACTCTACACAGGTACTCTGATCACCATCAATACCACAAGACTTCTTCCTCCTGCTCTCCCACAGAAGTATCTTCCACTCCATGGACAGATCCATCCCATCATCCTTTTCTGTTCCTGTTGGGATGGTTTTCTAAGGGTCTCCCCAGCCCAGTTCTCAGCTGGTGGGCACATCTTCGGTTCTCATGCTATAAACAGGAAATAATGACGAGAAGAAGGAGGTGAAGAATACAAAGTGGTAGGTTCCGTCTACTGAGCAGCCCATGGTGCCAAATGCTTTCTCTTCCTCATCAATCCACACCCCTCCAGTTTACAGACAACTGACTCAGGAAAGCAACATGTTCAGATCATGCTGGAAAAGCCTCACTCCTACTGGAGTGACCTGCTGTTGGAACCAAAGCTAATGGCTCCCATATCCTTCCCAGGCTGTTCCCTATTCTCATTCAACCTCCCTCCCCCAGTCACCATAGGGGATCCCAACTCTCCACGAGGGATCAGGGACACCAGGAGGTGCTCTGGTGCACTGATTCTTTCCAGAAGAGCATTAGACCCAAACAAAGAAGAAAACCACCACGTGAGAACCTACTAGGTGTTGAGCACAGTGCCAAGCCTTCTTCACAGACAATGCTCAGAGCAAACTGTGAACTAGGGATGGTCATTTCTACCATTTTACAGAGAAGAGACTTGCCCAAGGGCAAAGAGCAACCAGGAGGGCTGGGATTTCAGTGTGGCACGTGTGTCCCATGCTCTCCCCAGGTGACTCGTGCTGTGAGCCTGCAAGACTACCAGGGTGGTGTCGTGGGGTTCCCCACACCTCGGTGCCCACCTCTAAGATGATCAGATACCAATCTCAGGGGTCTATGGCCACGGCCAAGTAAGACCTATACTTTGTCAGATGAAAGCATTTGCATCAATTTTCTGTGTATTCTACACTCAATGAGCCATTTCAAAGGCCAGCGTGTTGGAGGTGGGCTATCGGGCACCCACTGTGTGCTAGCTCTCTGCTAAGCAGTCACGTGGATTTCACATCGGAGTCTCTTAACAAGTCTGCAGGTTAGGTGCCACCACCCACGTCCCATAGAAAACTAAGATGTAAAAGGTGAAGAGACCCATCTGAGATGATAAAGTAACTAGCAGAGTCAGGATACAGACCCACCTCCCAAAGCGGGAGTGACTTTCTCCAGGCAAGCATCATTTTCCAGCCACCTGTGGGTCCAACATTGACAAGGCACACAGGACTCAGACAGGAGTAGGGCAAACATGATGCACAGTCCCAGGGGGTTCAGCTCCCCAGGTGGGGACTGTTTTGATGTCTTTTATGGATGCCATATTTCCAGGATCACCTCCCTCCCTGATCTCCCCAGCCCCTCCAGATTCAGGTGGTGGGACACGGACACTGGTTGCAGCCTGTAAGCCCTCAGGGGTAGTGAGGGGGTCGTCTCCAGGCAGAAACACTCAGGAGTTGGGAACAATACACACTCTCTTTAGAAATCAGGTACTGACTGGTGGAACTAGCCTGGATCCCGAGCCACCACATGGAGGACAGCCAAGCCTCCCCATGTGGAGTGAGGGCTAGGTGGTCATGTGCCAAGCCACAGAGATGAGAGGGAATTGCTGCAGGAGACCCAAACACATGCTGATGAACACGGTGAGATAGGATCGAGTATCACACAAAGTTGCATCATAACTTACATGAGAAACAAGACCAGGGAGATTTTACCAGACTGATTTGTTCTTGCCAGGGAGGGCAAGGGTCAGTAATGGGAAGATGGAATGGAGATCAGACAGACGAGGATGATGGCAGGTCCTGTTTGTTAACATGCCAGGCAGAGTGCAGCTTTACAAACTTCTGAGCAAAAGCCAGGCTCACAAAGCCTGAAGTTTGGGAGGAGGTGGAAGACTAGGAGGTTGGCCCTGGGTGTATGGTTCATCAGGCACTGGTCACAGTCCACTTTCACAGGATTCACACCATGGAATGAGGGGAGCTAGTGGAGATGGAACCTTCAAGGAAAGCCTCTCTGGAGAGGTAACAACAGAAGGTCGAAGGGAAATGGTGAGCTCTGGACCCAAAGAAAGCCAGAGGAGGACAACCCAGGGGATGCCTGGTGGGTTTCTGAACCATCAAGGGGCAAACAGGAGTAAATAAGGGTGAAAATAAAGTCAAATACAGGCTCGGGATGCTACTGGAAGTCTCTGGAGAATCCTGAGCAGTTGCTCTGATAGGCTTTCTAGTGGGAGGGCTGCTCAGCCAAGGGCGATGATTCCCCTCCCCCAGGGGACATCTGACAATGCCCAGAGATGCTACCAGTTTCTGTGAGGCTGGGGATGCTGTCCCAGGTCCTGTGATGCACAGGACAGCCCCCTAGCAGAGGACCACCCAGGTCAGGGCTCACTAGGGACTAGAGTGCAGAGAGAAAGCAGAAGCAGCCCAGTTAGGCCGCTGAGTAATTCAGACAAGGTGGTGGCTTGGACCAGGGCAGCAAGAATTGAATATCCGATGCTCTCAGAAGGAATAGCCAACAGGATTTCTACAGAATTGCAAGTGGAATGAGAGAGGGAGAAGTCAAAGACAGTATCAAGGTTTATCATCAGAGGCATGAAAGAGGCATTTATATGGAAAAAGTGTTAGTTGAGCACCTAGTAGGTGCCAGAGAAACAGGCATTAAAAAACCCCTTCCCTCGTTGACACTTACCATTGAATGAGAAGGAAGCTTGCAGCTAAGCCAACACAAAGTAATTTCTGGTAGCATTAAGCCTTCTTATCACGATTTATCAAGGGTACTTGGGCAGTTTCTAGGAGGAGCTGCCATTTGAACACCCATCAGCCAGGGGATCTGGGGTGAAGACAGGCCAGGCAGGGGGTACAGTGGGTGTAAATGTCCGGAGGCAGGAACACGCACGTGTTTGCACAGCTGCAGGAAGAACTGCGCAGCTGGACCAAGGGAGTGGGAAGAAGCAGGCACTGAACAGGTAGGAAGAGATGCAGAATCCACAGGTTCTCCAGTGATGTCAGATTTCATTTGTGGCACAAGTGGCTGCCATTTGACGATTTAGCTGGGTACCATAGTAACTTGCTGCTGCAAGGAGGTCTCCAAGCTGCCACCAGGGAAGGGACCAAGGGAGAATCAGGGGAAGTAGGAAGATCCACCAGGAGATTGAGCAGACGTCAGGCGAGGGGATATTCTCTCGGCCCCAAAGCCTGGGAGTCTGAGGAGCTCGCAGAAGCTAAGAAAGTAAGGTTCTGAGAGCTGGACTGGAGCCCTCCACCTCTAGGTGACCCTAGGCCTCCTCTGCACCCTTGCTGGGATCACATGGCATTCTACAAATAGCGACCATTCTCAGCCACGAAGCCCTGCTGTATGTGTGCTCACAGCAAAGGTGGCTCAGGAGGCCAGTGCCTCCGTGTTGAGTCTTGGCCACCAAACCCCAGCCAATTCTCTGAGTTTTAACAGCCTTGGTGCTTTGGTGGGACATGCCCAGAGGTGCACCCGTCAGACTCAGATTAGAATCCAGACCCCACCAGGCTTTGCTCCAGCTAATGCAAAAAAAAAAAATGTTTGCACCTGCTCCTTACTGAAGGGAGTAGAGTGCCCAACCCAGAGCAGGTACGATCCTCTGGTGTGGGGATTCAAGTACTGACATGTACACCCTGCCCATCCACCTTCCATTAATAAACTCGAGGCCATAAGGTGTTGGATGAGAAGCTGTCAGCAGGTCTATCTCTCCTGAACCTCTGTGCTCATCTATACAGGGGGTAACACAGCAACCACCTCCAGGTTGAGGGGTGCCCTTGATAGAGGAGCACACTGTAGCAGCTTAGCATCAGACTCGAGCTGAGACTGGGGGTGGGGTGCAGCCAGCTCGGTTTGAAAAGCTGGACATAAACTACACGGGGAGATCTGCTGTATATGGTAAGCAAGCAGCAGGTCCCCTTCCCAGGCATCCACATACACCATGTAGAATCCACATTGAGACAAAGCCACGGGCCATCCTGGCAGAGGGCGTGGGATGAACCGTCCTATACTTGCTGCTTCCAGCACCTGCTGTCCTGCTAACAACATGGAGGGCTGGAGGGCCGTATGCAAACTTCACACAAAGCTGAGGATGCCTCCCGCACTCGCAAGGACCCCTTCTAAGACCCAGTAACTGATTATAGCTCTAGTTTCAATCATTTTTTAAGTTTATTTGAGAGAGTTCACCGGCCATCAGGGGAAAGGTAGAGATAGGAGAGAATCTCAACCAGGCTCCACACTGACCTGAGGCTGGATCTCGTGACCTGTGAGATCATGACCTGAGCTGTAATCAAAAGTTGGGATGCTTCACTGACTGAGCCACCCAGGAGCCCCTAGTTTCAAGGATTTTCTAAAGAGGCCCAGCAAATTGCATAAACTTCAGGCCCTAAAGTATCTCCACCTGCTGTGGTCTAGACAGGCTGATGACATTACCCGAGCGCAGACATTTCAGTGGCTAAACAACCATGGCACTGCTTCTCAACTTTTCCATGCATCAAGCATCCCCAGGAGTGTCTATTAAAATCGAGTTCATTAAAACTCACCCTCAGGATTTGAGGTAGATCCAGATGGGACCTTCGGAGGTAGATTTCCAACAAGTTCCGTAAATGATGCTGACGCTGTTTGTCCAGTATCACAGTCTGAGAATCCCCGATCAGGGAGGGTTCTTCTACCTCCACCAGCCCCAATGCCTCAGCTAGAGCTGCTCTGCAACCAGTAAATGCCCTTGACTTCTGCCTCCAAAGAGCTAAGGCCTAGCTTATCCACTCCCTCCAGGAAGCCCTCCCTGACCTCACAGCCAGGTCTTGGGGTCCCCTCTCTGGGCAACCCTAACCTTTTTCTCATTTTCCGGCTTTATCTTAATGGTCAGTTACTTGATAGCTGCCCCCACCAGATCATGAAAAAATCATCCTTTATTCAAGTTTTCCCGCAATTCTCGATGTTGGCAGGCAGAAAGGAAGCCCATTCTCTACCTCAACCTAGGAGGAGTTGGTTTCCTACCCAGTTTCCTCCCCAGCCCCCTCTCTTTCCCCCAACAGGACTTCTACGTGCTGGTGGAGGCCCAGTCCTTCTTCAAAGGCCTTCCAGGTGGACGTCCCGGCAAGCCACCTTTCTGACGATCGGCTGGAGAGGACACCCCGCTTTCATGAGGTGAGCCAGTGGGGGACCCAGGTGCCACCAGAGCTGGGACACAGGTTTTTGTGAGTCGCAGGTTGAGTTGTGACCTGGGAGGCGGTGGCTGCTCATGGCACAGCAGTCTCTGGACACGAGCCTCAGTGCTCTCTCTCCCAGAACAGCCCCCAGACTGTGGAGCTGGCACTGTTAAGACTTCATCCAGTACCACCGACTCTGGGCCTTCCTTCTTCACCTAGCCGTGTTGTCGATCCCTGCAATCTTCCCAGAGACCAGGGCTCCTGCTCACTTTACCTGGTCCCACAAAGAGCCCAGCCCCCACCCAGCTTCTCTCAGCTCATCCCCTCTGCTGCTCAAACCCCAGCAGCAAGGGAACTCCCTGAGTAGGTGAGCCTCAGAGACCTGGTGTAGGGCTGGGTCGCCAGGGACAAGGATACCCATGTGAGCCCCACAGTAAAGAGAAGAAAAATGCCACTCACCTCTTTGGCTTCCAGAGACGTCCTCCTAGGCCTCAAGAAGCTCTGGAAAGGACCAGCCAGGAAGGATTGGATAAGCTCGGCTTTAAACTGGGCGGATTGATACCACAACCTTCGTGCAGACTCGCTGCTTACTCACCCCTCGGGCCCCAGGGCGGAGTCTTGATCTCCAGCACCTGGTCATACTCACCGAAGGCAGCCCCACCTAAGACCCCCGAATCACATGGGCATCTGCTTTTCATAAGCAACTTCTAGCAGGTGCATGTGTGTAAGCACAAGCATACGTGTGGAGGAAAGTTTGGGAACCCCTAGTCCTGGTTCCAGGGTGTGTATTTTCACTGCTGTTCATTATCACGGCATCTGAGGGGCCTCAGTTATGAGGGGTCTGCTTCTCTCTTCAGGGTTTATTTCCTTGCATTCTCTGAATGAGCAAAGACGGTTACAGCCCTTAGCTCTCCCTGAGAGTCAGACAATTTACAGACAAGGAAGCAAAGCTTTAGGATTACAAATCACCCATTTAAAAATAGCAGTCTCTCCCATTTTTTCGAGTCATGCATGGCCATTCTAGAACCACTATAAAATATTATAAATTATAAAAATAAAAAAGTGATAATCGCCTCATAATCCCACCAGGTACAATACCAACGCTCAGTGAGATTTTGATACATTTCCATCGAGTACTTTTTCTGTACATGTTTGACATAATTGGGAGTTTATCAAATACAGTTTTTTAAAAAGCAGCTCAGTTAAAGAATAGTTAACATCTCATAAGCTGCACACATTTAGTGTGTGTCATTTAAGGTGTTTTGACACATACACACCTATGAAACATCACCACAGTCAAGAAAATGAATATATCCATCACTTTCGAGTCACTATTTTAGGTGGAGTTTTTATTCTGGAATAGTTTTGGAGTTACAGAAAACTTGCAAAGAGAAAGTTCCGGTATACTTCCGACCCAGTTTCCCCTAACATTAACATGTCACATTCCATGTACATTTATTAAAACCCAGACTTTGATATTGGTACATTACTATTAATTCAACTACAGACTTCATTTGGATTTCACTGTTGAATTTTCCACAGTGCCCTTTTGACTGTTCTAGGATCCAACTCAGGATACCAAACTGCATTTTGCCAAATGTAATTTTATAGCTTATCATAGGTTACTTAACGTTGTCTGTCTTCCAAAAAATAAAAGGACAGAAAACACCCTTAAAAAACATTGTTTTAAAAGACTGCTTTGTATTTCTTGGTATCACTTTTTCATATTGCTTGATTTAGGTGATCTCTAAGGTTTGTTCCTATAAGTGATGTTGCCATGAAAATCTCTGCACCTAAATCTTTGTTCACATCTTGTATTGTTTCCTCGGGATTTTTTCTCTCCCTTCTCCCCTGGGTTTATTGAGATATAATTGACTCATGAGATTATTTTCCTTGAAATACAACTACTAAGTCAAAGTCCTTTGTTATATATTTGCTTCTAGTCTTCTCAAGAGGAGTGTACCATTTGGCGACCATCATAATACTTGTTTCAGGGCAGAATCACCAGCAGAAGCCATTACACATTAAAGTGTGAAGACTTGGGGCACCTGGGTATTCAATCAGTTAAGTGTCCCGCGTCAGGCCATAATCTTGTGGTCCATGGGTTTGAGCCACTCAGTGGGCACTGTGCTGACAGCTAGTGCCTGTAACCTGCCTCGGATTTTGTGTCTCCTCTCTCTCTACCCCTCCTCTCTCTTGCTCTCAAAATAAAAGAACATTTAAAAAAGTTTTAATGATAAAAAAAATAAAGTGTGAAGTCTTGATGAGAAATGGGATATTCACATGGTCTCAGAATAATTCCCCAACATTACTCCTTGATTACAGAGGAAAGGGTAGCCACTTTAAGTGGAGAAGCCTGGCAGGCACCATCATAATTGCATGATCAGAGTTAAAGACACTGGATTGACACAAGCCAACACCTGAGTCACTTCATCTGGCATGCAAAGAAAACCACAAGATCGACCTGTGACATTCCTGCCTGACTTGCATCACCTGAATCTAATAACGAGAAAACGTTAAGTTAACCCAAACCGAGGAACATTGTACACCATAATTGGCTGTCCTTTGCAAAAATTTCAAGGTCATGGAAGACAAAGGGAGGCAAAGTAACATTCTAGAGGAAAGGATATCAAAGAGACATGACACGAAATGTAATATATAATCTTGGCTTGGTTTCTGAAACATTCATAAAGAACTATTTTGAAAATTTTGAAAAATTTACATAAAGACATTATTAGAAAATTGATCCATAGATTAGATAAGAGTACTGTATCGATGCAAGCGTGAAACCCCTCCTACAATTGGAGGGTGAATGGAGTCGAAACACCCCTCCACCATCGGAGGGGGAGGAGTTGCTCTTCAGTTGGAGGGTACCCCTCGGTCACCTTGAGGTGTAGGCCTGACACCCCTCCAAGGTTGATGTAGCGTGTAAGGGTAAATAAACCCTCTCATCAATGGGTGGCCCCTCCATCGGAAATTTTTAGGTACACACAGTGATACAAGGATTATAGGCGTGACACCACAACATCGTAGAGGGGATGCAAACATGAAACTCCTCCAAAATTGGGGAGGGGGAAGCGATACACCCCCCCAACGTGGGTGGGGCGGTGCAAGCAAGACAACTTTCCACCGTGGGTGGGGGTGCAAGCGTGAAAACACCCACCACGTGGGGGTGCAAGCGTGACACTACTCCACCGTACGGGGGGTGCAAGCGTGACACCGTTCCTGTCTTGCTCTGGGTGTCCCCAGGGTAAATAGGGGGTAGAGGCGTGATATCCATCCATCGTCGATTTGGGGAGCAAGAGGATACCAACTCTATCGTCAATGTGGGGGGGTGTGAACGGGACACCCCTCCATGATCGAGGTACGGGTGCAATCCAGACACGCCACCGTCCTCGATGTTGGGGTGTGGGGGACATAACAACATCGTCGATGTTGGGGTGCAAGGGGACACCCCACCGTCGTCCAAGTTGGGGTGCAAGGGGGACATATCTCCCACATCAATTTTGGGCTGCATGCATGACACCCCACCATCATCGATGTTGGGGTGCAAGGGGACAACCTCCATCGTCGAGGTTGGGGTGCAAAGGGACACTCCTCCCATATCTAAGTTGGGCTGAATGCATGACACCCCACCATCGTCAACGTTGGGGTACAAGGGGGACACCACAGAGACAGAAGCGGGGTTCAACTTGAACAGCATGGCATCTACGCGCGGGACTCCAACTCGAACACCGAGTGGGCGCGACGCGGGGCTCCAACAGACACACCGCCAAAACGCAAATCAGGGCTCCAACTCGCACACCAGAGAGGCACAGGCGGACGTCGACGTCCCACATCGTGGGAGCCCGACGCAGGGTTCGAATTGCACAGCATGCCATCACAACGCGGGGAGACATTTCGAAAACTCAGTGGGCACGATCTGGTGCTGGAACTTGGAGACGGCAAGGGACCCAAGTGGCGCTCCAATTCACACGTCACGGGATCCCAATACAGGCCTCCACCCGAAAACACACAGGGCCCGGCTAGGGGCTCGAACTGGCAGACACTGAGTGCCCAATGCGGGCCTCGAACTTGCACAAGGTAACCGCCCCACAGGGGCTCGAACTCGCAGAGCACAAGTGCCAGACGCGGGGCTCGAACTACGAAACCAAGAGAACCGAGACGGGACTCGAACTCACAACGCAGAGGGCCCGAAGGAGGCATGAATTGTGAAACCCAAATGACCCGAAAAGGGATTCGAACTCAGATCCCTAGAGGGAAGACAACACCCATATCCGGTTCTCACGGAATCTCCGATTTCGTAGGGCCGTCATCCCTCCACCGAGGGTGGGGGGGTGCAAGCGTGACACCCTTCCACCGTGGGTGGGGGGGTGCAAGCGTGACACCCCTTCCCAGAGGGTGGAGGGGTGCAAGCGTGGCACCCCTTCCCCGTGGGTGGGGGGGTGCAAGCGTGACACCATCCCCCGAAGGTGGGGGGGTGCAAGTGTGGCACCCCTTCCCCGTGGTGGGGGGTGAAAGCGTGACACCCTCCCCCGAGGGTGGGGGGGTGCAAGTGTGGCACCCCTTCCCCGTGGTGGGGGGTGCAAGCGTGACACCCCTCCACCGTGGGTGGGGGGGTGCCAGCGCGACACCCCTCCACCACCGTGGGTGGGGGGCTGCAAGGGTTGGTGGCGACAGCGACTTTATTTTCGATTGGAGGGTACCCCTGATCCACTTGTGGTGAAGGCCGACACCCCTCCATCGTCGTCTCGGGGTGCAACCACCCTACACTCTCTCATTGATTGCGTGGGCTCACCTTCGGCAATCGTCGTACACCTTGCGCCATACATGGATGTCGGCCTGACACCCCTCCTTCGTCCATGTGGGGTGTCTCCATGGCCGTTGGAAAGGTGAACTTTCCTGGAACGTGTGCTGCGGGCGTGATGCATCGTCAATGGGGTGCCTCTCGAATCCGTAGGGTGGTACCCCTTCGTCAAGCAGCGGGGTGCACTCGTCACCCGTCTCCGTCGTTGAGGTGGGTTTGCCTCAATCATCGAAGGGGTGGTGACACCATCTTCCGAGGCAGCATGCCCCTATGTCCATGTGGGTGTGCATGTGTGACACCCGTGTCTGGTCGAAGTGGGGATGCCTGATTCTCGATGGGAGTGTCCCTCGTCCATGGGTCCTGCAGGCATGACCACCGTCCATCTTCGAACAGGGAGTGCCCTTCGGTCAATAGGGGACTGTCGGCCTGACACCCCTCCATCGTGGTTGGGGGGCTGCCCCCATCGTCGATGCTGGGGTGCAGGTGGGACCGCCGTCCAGCGTCGCTCGGGGAGTGCAAGTATCCTCACGTGGGGGTTCGAGCGTGACACTTGTCCATCATCGATTGGGGGCTGCCTCCTCGATCGATGGTGTGGGCCCCATCGTTGACGGTGGGGTGCCCCTTCGTCTCTGTGGGGGTGCGTTCTTGACACCCCTCCATTGACAAAGGGGGGGTGCATCCTTCCTCGATGGGGGCCGCCCCTTCGTCCATATGGGGCGCCCCATCGTCGATGGGCTGGCACAGGAATCACACCCCTCCTTTGTCGAACGGGGTGGACTTCCATCCTCCAGTGGGGCTCTCACACACCTCCATCGTCCCAGGAGGGTGCGTCCTTTGTGGACCGGGGGGTGCCCCATCATCGGTGGGTGGTGCGAAAGTGATACCCCTCCATCCTCCAACCTCCTGGTGGTTGCCTCCAGCATTGATGGGGTGGCAGGGTGGACCCCTCCACTGTCATTGGGCAGGTGCCCATTCGGTGATTTGGGGGTGCAGGCGTGACACCACTCCATCGTCGACGGGGGCAGCCAAGAGAGTCCATGGGGAGGTTTCCGAGTGACACCCCCCAAACGTCGATGGAGGGTGCCCCCGTCACCGATTGGGGTTTTCCCCTTCCTGGATGGTGGGGTGCAAGCGTGACACCACCCCTTTGTCTCGCTCTGGGTGTCCCCAGGGTCGATAGGGGGTGCAGGCGTGACATCCAACCATCGTCG
This sequence comes from Paguma larvata, assembly GCA_030068075.1. NCBI lineage: Eukaryota > Metazoa > Chordata > Mammalia > Carnivora > Viverridae > Paguma > Paguma larvata. Next base: position 29,316 of record JAINVK010001388.1, read on the forward strand.
ATGTTGGGGAGCAAGGGGATACCCAATCTATCGTCAATGTTGGGGTGCGAACGGGACACCCCTCCATGATCGAGGTGCGGGTGCAATCCTGACAGGCCTCCGTCCTCGATGTTGGGGTGTAAGGGGACACCCCACCATCGTCGATGTTGGGGTGCAAGGGGGCACCCCATCGTCGATGTTGGGGTGCAAAGGGGACACTCCTCCCTCATCGATGTTGGGCTGCATGCATGACACCTCACCATCGTCGATGTTGGGGTGCAAGGGGGACACCCCACCATCGTCGAGGTTGGAATAGAAGGCTAAGACGCCACCATTGTCGAGGTCGGGTGCAAAGATGACACCCCTGCACCGTCGATGTTGGGGTGCAAGGGGACACCCCACCGTCGTCCAAGTTGCGGAGCAAGGGGGACACACCTCCAACACCGATATTGGGCTGCATGCATGACACCCTACCATCGTCCATGTTGGGGTCCAAGGGGGACACCCCCCATCGTCGATGTTGGGGTGCAAGGGGACACCCCTCCATTGTCGATGATGTGGTGCACACGTGTCACCCCTCCACTGACGATGTTGGGGTACATGGGTGACACACCACAGAGCCAGAAGCGGGGCTCGACTTGCACAGTATGGCATCCCCGCGCGGGGCTCCAACTCGAACACTGAGTGGGCGCGACACGGGGCTCCAACAGACACACCGCCAAAGCACAAAGCGGGGCTCCAACTGGCACACCTGAGAGGCACAGGCAGACGTCAATGTCCCACATCGGGGGAGCCCGACGCAGGGCAAGAACTTGCACAGCATGCCATCACAACGCGGGGAGACGTTTCGAAAACCGAGTGGGCACAATGCGGTGCTGGAACTGGCAGACGGCAAGGGCCCCAAGGGGCGCTCCAACTCACACGTCACGGGATCCCAATATAGGCCTCCACCCGAAAACACGCAGGCCCCGAGTCGGGGCTCGAACTGGCAAACACAGAGTGCCCAATGCGGGCCTCGAACTTGCACAAGGGAACGGCCCCCACCCGGGGCTCGAACTCGCACAGCACAAGTGCCAGACGCGGGGCTCGAACTCAGAAACCAAGAGAACCGAGACGGGACTCGAACTCACAACGCAGAGGGCCCGAAGGAGGCGTGAACTGAGAAACGCGAAGGACCCGAAGCGGGATTCGAACTCAGATACCTAGAGCGAAGACACACCCATTTCCGGTTCCCACGGAACCTCCGATTTCATAGGGCCGTCATCCCTCCACCGCGGGTGGGGGGTGCCAGCGTGGCACCCCTCCACCGTGGGTGGGGGGGTGCAAGCGTTGGTGGTGACAGCGACTTCATTTTCGATTGGAGGGTACCCCTTGATCCACTTGTGGTGAAGGCCGACACACCTCCATCGTCGTCGCGGGGTGCTACTCCCCTACACTCTCTCATTGATAGGGTGGCTCACCTTCGGCAATCGTCTTACACCTTGCGCCATACATGGATGTCGGCCTGACACCCGTCCTTCGCCCATGTCGGGGGTCTCCATAACCGTTGGACAGGTGAACTTCCCTGGAAGGTGTGCTGCGGGCGTGACGCCCCTGCATCGTCAATGGGGTGCCTCTCTAATCCATAGGGTGGTACCCCCCCTTCGTCCAGCAGCGGGGTGCATGCGTTACCCGTCTCCGTCTTTGATGTGGGTTCGCCTCCATCGTCGATGGGGTGGTGACACCGTCTTCCGAGGCAGCATGCCCCTATGTCCATGGGGGTGTGCCTGTGTGACACCCCTCTCTTGACGATGTGGGGATGCCTGATTCTCGATGGGGTGTCCCTCGTCCATGGGTGCTGCAGGCATGACCACCGTCCATCTTCGAACAGGGAGTGCCCTTCGGTCAATGGGGGACTGTCGGCCTGACACCCCTCCATCGTGGTTGGGGGGCTGCCCCCATCGTCGATGCTGGGGTGCAGGTGGGACCGCTGTCCAGCGTCGCTCGGGGAGTGCCCGTATCCTCACGTGGGGGTTCGAGCGTGACACTTGTCCATCATCGATTGGGGGCTGCCTCCTCGATCGATGGTGTGGGCCCCATTGTTGGCGGTGGGGTGCCCCTTCGTCTCTGTGGGGGTGCGTTCTTGACACCCCACCATTGACAAAGGGGGGTGCATCCTCCCTGGATGGGGGCCGCCCCTTCGTCCATATGGGGCGCCCCATCGTCGATGGGCCGGCACAGGAATCACACCCCTCCTTCGTCGAACGGGGTGGACTTCCATCCTCCAGAGGGTCCCCCCATCGTTGACAGGGCTTGTAGCTCTCACACACCTCCATCGTCCAAGGAGGGTGCATCCTTCGTGGACCGGGGGGTGCCCCATCGTGGATGGGCGGTGCAAGGGTGATACCACTCCATCCTCCAACCTCCTGGTGGTTTCCCCCAGCGTTGATGGGGTGGCAGGGTGGACCCCTCCACTGTCATTGGGCAGATGCCCATTCGGTGACTTGGGGGTGCAGGTGTGACACCACTCCATCGTCGACGGTGGCTGCCTCATGAGTCCATGGGGAGCTTTCCGAGTGACACCCCCCAAACGTCGATGGAGGGTGCCCCGTCACCGATTGGGGCTTTCCCATTCCTGGATGGTGGGGTGCAAGCTTGACACCACCCCTTTTTCTCGCTCTGGGTGTCCCCAGGGTCGATGGGGGTGCAGGCGTGACATCCATCCATCGTCGATGTTGGGGAGCAAGGGAACACCCAATCTATCGTCAATGTTGGGGTGCGAACGGGACAGCCCTCCATGATCGAGGTACGGGTGCGATCCTGACACGCCTCCGTCCTCGACGTTGGTGTGTAAGGGGACACCCCACCATCGTCGATGTTGGGGTGCAAGGGGGACACTCCACCCACATCGATGTTGGGCTGCATGCATGACACCCCACCATCGTCGATGTTGGGGTGCAAGGGGACACCCCCCATCGTCGATGTTGGGGTGCAAAGGGGACACCCCACCATCGTCGAAGTTGGAAAAGAAGGCTAAGACGCCACCATCGTCGAGGTCGGGGTGCAAGGGTGACACCCCTGCACCGTCAATGTTGGGGTGCAAGGGACACCCCACCACCGTCGATGTTGGGGTGCAAGGGGACACCCCACCGTTGAGTTGGGGTGCAAGGGGGACACTCCTCCAACATCGATATTGGGCTGCATGCATGACACCCTACCATCGTCCATGTTGGGGTCCAAGGGGGACACCCCATCGTCGATGTTGGGGTGCAAGGGGACACCCCTCCATTGTCGATGATGTGGTGCACACGTGTCACCCCTCCATGGACAATGTTGGGGTACATGGGTGACACACCAGAGAGCCAGAGGCGGGGCTCGACTTGCACAGCACGGCATCCCCGCGCTGGGCTCCAACTCCAACACCGAGTGGGCGCGACGCGGGGCTCCGACAAACACACCGCCAAAGCGCAAAGCGGGGCTCCAACTGGCACACCTGAGAGGCACAGGCAGACGTCGACGTCCCACATCGTGGGAGCCCGACGCAGGGCAAGAACTAGCACAGCATGCCATCACAACGCGGGGAGGCGTTTTGAAAACCGAGTGGGCACGATGTGGTGCTGGAACTGGCAGACGGCAAGGGCCCCAAGGGCCGCTCCAACTCACACGTCACGGGATCCCAATACAGGCCTCCACCCGAAAACACACAGGCCCCGAGTCGGGGCTCGAACTGGCAAACACAGAGTGCCCAATGCGGGCCTCGAACTTGCACAAGGGAACGGCCCCCACCCGGGGCTCGAACTCGCACAGCACAAGTGCCAGACGCGGGGCTCGAACTCAGAAACCAAGAGAAACGAGACGGGACTCGAACTCACAACCCAGAGGGCCCGAAGGAGGCATGAACTAGGAAGCCCAAAAGACCCATGCGGGATTCGAACTCAGATACCTAGAGGGAAGACCACACCCATTTCCGGTTCCCACGGACCCTCAGATTCCATAGGGCCGTCATCCCTCCACGGTGGGTGGGGGGGTGCAAGCGTGACACCCCTCCACCGTGGGTGGGGGGGTGCAAGCGTGACACCCCTCCACCGTGGGTGGGGGGGTGCAAGCGTGACACCCCTCCACCGTGGGTGGGGGGGTGCAAGCGTGACACCCCTCCACCGTGGGTGGGGGGGTGCAAGCGTGACACCCCTCCACCGTGGGTGGGGGGGTGCAAGCGTGACACCCCTCCACCGTGGGTGGGGGGGTGCAAGCGTGACACCCCTCCACCGTGGGTGGGGGCCGCAAGCCTGACACCATCCGCCATTTGCAGGGCGGTGCAAGCCTCATGGTGTCTCTTCCAGAACAGTCCCCAGAATGTGGAGCTGGCAGTGTTAAGAAGACTTCATCCAACACCGCTGTCTCTGGGCCTTCCTTCTTCACCGAGCCATGTTTAGGATCCCTGTAGCCCTTCCGGAGAACAGGGCTCCTGCTCAGTTTGCCCAGTTCCCCAAACAGCCCATCCCCCACCCTGCTTCCCTCAGCTAAACCCCTCTGCTCCTCAAACTCCAGCAGCAAGCGAACTCCCCGAACCAGGTTGCGCCTCAGAGACCTGGTGTGAGCCCGGGTCTCCAGGGACAGGGACACCCATGTGAGGCCCACAGGAAAGTGGAGAAAAACGCCACTCACCTCTTTGGCTTCCAGGGACGTCCTTCTAGCTCTGCAGAAGCGCTGGAAAGGGCCAGCCAGGAAGGATCGGGTAAGCTCGGCTTGAAGCTGGGCGGATTGATATGAGGACCTTCGTGCAGACTCGCTGCATACCCCTCGGGCCCCAGGGCGGAGTCTTGATCTCCAGCACCTGCTTATACTCACCCAGGGCAGCCCCACCTATGACCCCTGAGTCACATGGACATCTGCTTTTGACAAGTAACTTCTAGCAGGTGCAAGTGTGTACACACAAACATACGCGTGGAGGAAAGTTTGGGAACCCCTGGTCGCGGCTCCGGATCGCTAGGTGTGTATTTTCACTGCTGTTCATTATCACGGCATCTGAGGGACCTCAGTTATGAGAGGTCTGCTTTTTTCTTCAAGGTTTGTTTCCTTGCGTTCTCTTAATGAGCAAAGACGATTACAGCTTTTAGCTCTCCCTGACAGCCAGGCAATTTACAGACAAGGAAGCAAAGCTTCAGGATTCCAAATCACCCCATTTAAAAATAGCAGTCCCCCGCATTTTTTCAAGTCTTGCATGGCCATTCTAGAGCCACTATAAAATATTATAAATTATGAAAATAAAACTGATAATCGCCCTGTAATCCCACCAGGTACAATACCAATGCTCAGTGATGTTTTGATACATTTCCATCCATGACTTTTTCTGTATATATGTTTGACATAATTGGGAGCATATCAAATACAGGTTTTTTTAAAAAAAGCAGCTCAATTAAAGAATAGTTAACATCTCATAAGGTGCCCATATTTAGTGTGTGTCATTTAATATGTTTTGACACATACACACTTATGAAACATCACCACAGTCAAGAAAATAATGTATCCATCGCTTCCGAGTTACTATTTTAGGTGGAGTTTTAGTTTGGAATAGTTTTGGAGTTCCAGAAAAGTTGCAAAGAGAGAGTTCCAGTATACCTCAGACCCAGTTTCCCCTAACATTAATATCTCGCATTCCATGTATATTTATTAAAACCCAGGCTTTGATATTGGTACATTACTATTAGTTCAACTACAGACTTCATTTGGATTTCACTGCTGAATTTTCCACGGTGCCCTTTTAACTGTTCTAGGATCCAACTCAGGATACCGAATTGCGTTTTGTCAAATGTAATTTTATGGCTTATCTTTACTTACTTAGTGTTATCTGTCTTCAAAAAAAAAAAGGAAAAGAAGAAAAAGACCTTCAAAAACATTGTCTTAAATGACTACTTCGTATTTCTTGGTATCACTTTTTCATATTGCTTGACTTAGGTGATCCTTAAGGGTTGTTCTTCTAAGTGATGTTGCCAGGAAAATCTCTGCACCTAAATCTTTGTTCACATCTTGTGTTGTTTCCTTGGGATTTTTTTTCCTCTCCCTTCTCCCCTGGGTTAATTGAGATATAATCGATTCATAAGATTATTTTCCTTGAAATACAACTATTAAGTCAAAGGCCTTTAATATATACTTGCTTCTAGTCTTCTCAAGCAGGCAGTAGCATTTGGCAATCGTCATAATACTTGTTTCACAGCAGAATTACCAGAAGAAGCCAAAATTAAAGTGTGAAGGCTTGGGGCACCTGGGTGACTCAATCAGTTAAGCGTCCTGAGTCAGGCCATGATCTTGTGGTCCATGGGTTTGAGTCTGTCAGTGGGCTCTGTGCTGACAGCTCAGAGCCTGTGGCCTGCTTTAGATTTTGTGTCTCCTTCTCTCTCTCTCTTCTCTTCCTCTCTCTTTCTTTCTCTCAAAAATAAGTGAACATTAAAAATTTTTTTAATGATAAAAAAATAAAGTATGAAGGCTTGGGGAGAAATGGGATATTCACATTGGGGAATAACTCCCCAATATTAGTCCTTGATTACAGAGGAGAGAGTAGCCACTTTAAGTGGAGAAACCCGGCAGGCACCATCATAATTGAGTGATCAGAGTTAAAGACATTGGATTGGCACAGGCCAACACCTGAACCTCCTTGTCTGGCATGCAAAGAAAACCACGAGATAGATCTCTGACATTCCTGCCGGAGTTGCATCACCTGAATCGAATAACGAGAAAACTTTAGGCAAACCCAAAGCGAAGAACATTGTACACCATAATTGGCCGTACTTTGCAAAAACATCAAGGTCATGGAAGACAAAGGGAAGCTGAGGAACATTCTAGATGAAAGGAGATTAGAGAGACATGACCACCAAATGCAATATATAATCCTGGCTTGGATCCTGAACCATTCCTAAAGAACTTTTTTGAAAAATTGGAAAAATTTACATAGAAGACATTATTGGGAACATTGATCCATAGATTAGATAATAATACCATATCAGTGTTAATTTCCTCAGTTTGATAAATATTTATTTTATGGAGGAGGCAGTGTGGATTTCCAACTATGAGGTATTCTGGAGAGACCTGATATGAGATTTTTTTTAAGGGCTAAGAGGCATATTCTGATGTTTTAGGATTCTACTGTCAGAAAACTCTTACTATCTCACCAAGGTGATGGCAAGATGCTTCCACAAAGCCTTGAAGTTTCCAATTTCCAGGAAAGTTGCAAATTCCAACCAAAATCTCCCAAACCTTATTCAACTTTTCATAATTGCCCTATGATGCTTTGTAGCTGAAAACATCCAGTCCAAGATCATGCGTTGTAACCAAGTTTTATGTCTCTCCTGCCTCCTTCAATCTGGGCTGAATCTGGAAGGAAGGAAGAAAGAAAGGAGGAAGGAGGGAAGGGAGGATTGGTCTAGATTTTTAGAGCACTCTTTGTTTTCTCAACATCAAGTTTCTGACTAGGAAAATCTTGGAAACACAGAAAAGACAGAGAAGAAACTTCTCTCAGATTCACTGCTCCCAGATAAGCATTCTTCACTCTTGGACAAATCCCTTGTTTTTTGCTTTCTGATTCATGGTTGAGGTTGGAGTGAATAGATAACATTTCAGGGGTACATGGCATCTCTTGGTGAGCTTGCTCAAAGTATAGATCTTTGTCCTTGCTCTACCCCAAGTCCACTGAGTGGTGGACATCTGTGTTTTATTTTGAGGTGGGGGACAGGGTCAGAGAGAGAGGGAGACAGAGAATCTGAAGCAGGCACTGCACTGTCAGCACAAAGCCCAACATGGGGCTTGAACCCATGATCCGTGAGATCATGACCTGAGCCAAAGGCAGATGCTCAACTGACTGAGCCACTCAGCTATCCATGGCATGTCATTTTAACCGTTCGTAGGGATGCTGATGAAAGTGAAGAATTTGAGAATCATCTTTGCATTCTGGATTTGTCATTTCATATTTATTATGTCATAAACTTTTCCCTTCACCATGAGATGGTCTTTTCAATCACCTCTATGAGCAGGTATTAGTGATTTTTAAAAAACCTTCTAAAAACCAGCCACCCCCCTCTTCCTGGTTGGTAACTTGTGTTCTAAGAGATGACCTACCAAGAGGTGGACACACAGCAGGGGCTGAGGGAGGGTCTGTGGAATCCCAATGACCCCGGATGGACGCACATTGTCAGGAAACGGAGTGAAGCGGCACCCGCTCCGGACGCTCTCAGGCTTGGGTGTAAGAGTGAGCTGAGGCCATTGCTGGGCAGGATCTGCTCAAATTAAAACTACACGTAGCCATTGGCCAGCGTTTCCACGACCAGGAATTGGTTTCCTGCAGATATTCTGCACATAGAAAGGCAGACGATCTAGGGAGCTCCCTGCAGCATTGCCAGTAAGAGCGGATGACCAGAGGTGACATAAATATCTGCGAGTACGGGATGGAGACCCCGCCCACGGAGTGTGCGGCAGCCTTGATAGGAATGTGGCGGTTGGGCATGGAGGGACACTTGGAGTTGGCTCTAATGCCTCATCGGCTGGACGAAGACCTTCTCTGGATGTGTTTTAAAGGATTAGATGGGGAGCCTGGGTGGCTCAGTGGGTTAAGCGCCCGACTTCACCTCAGGTCATGATCTCACAGCTCGTGAGTTCAAGCTCCGCGTCGGGCTGTGTGCTGACAGCTCATGACAGCTCAGAGCCTGGAGCCTTCTTCAGAATCGGTGTCTCCCTCCCTCCCTCTCTCTCTTCCCCTTCCTGGCTTGCATTCCGTCTGGCTCTCTCGGAAATAAACATTATTACAAAAATTTTTAAGGGTGAGAGATAACTGTCCATTTGCAGGTTTGTATATGCCTAAAACATTTCTGGAAGGACACAGGAGAGACTTAAGATAGTCGCGGTTGTGGAGGAGTGGCCTCAGAGGCCTCAGAGGTCTGGGGCAAAAAGAAGATCTGTGTATTTTCTTGTGCTATTTGAAAATTTCAACCTGTGGATGTATGATCTGCTTAGTTAAAAAAAAAAAACAAAACCTAGAACAAACAAGTAAATAAATGCTAATGAAATGTCAGCTGGAGGCAGGGAGGCACTGATTTGGAACGCGGGTGCTGTGGCACCTGCCCTGGCATGGTATTTCCAGGTGATCTTAATGGGTCCTGATGCCTCTTCCTGATTGTGGTGGGTCGGCCTGTCCAAGATGCATGTGTCACATGCCCCCGCTGCAGCGAGGGGGGAGGTGTCTGTGTGCTGAGCACGTGCTATGCAGAGCCTCTGTGCTGCCGCCTGGGAAGCTCAAGTTCAATCCCCAGGTTTCCCAGTCAGCTCCCGGACCTCTGGGCTTCTTCCCGCTGCTCTCGTGATCCGTAGGACCTTGCTGCTCTGTGGCCGCCTCCTCCCGGGTTTATGAAGTCGCTCCTGGGCCTAAAGTCCAGCCCACGTCCAGTCTAATGTGGTGGTTGTGAGTGGCAGCTAAGAGGGCAGGGCACGGGGTTCAATCCCTGCTTCCACTGCTTACTGTGTGGCCTTGGCAAACTTAGTCAACTTCTCTGAGCCTTCCTTCCTCCTCTGTAAGATGGGGTTCCTATACATATCCATCTAAGATGGGGTTCATAGTCATATCCATCTATCTCACGTGGCCGTGTTAAATGAGATAGTCTGTAGAAAGAGCTCGTCGGTTATCAGCGATTTATTCCGGTAACAAACATTTATCAACCCCCCTAGTAAATGCTGCATCCTTTGCTAAGCGCCGGGAGTTAACAACGTTTTTAAAAATCTGTATTCTTACTTTATTCTTAAAGAACTCAGGAAAAAGGGTAATTCATAATATTAATAGTTACTTTTCAAAGTGCTTCCACATTTATGGTCTTTAATTTTTGTTATAACCGTACGAGTTCGTTATTATTATTCAGATTTTTCTCAAATGTTTATTTATTTATTTTGTGGTGGGAGGAAAGGGGCAGAGAGAGAGGATCTCAAGCAGGCACCACACTGTCAGCGTGGAGCCCAATGAGGGGGCTTGAGCTCCCCAACTGGGAGATCATGACCTGAGCTGAAATCCAGAGTCGGACGCTTAACCAACTGAGCCACCAGGAGCCCCCAAAATTACTTTATATTTTTATTCTTTTTAATTTTTTAATGTTTATTTATTGTTGAGATAGACACCGACAGAGCATGAATGGGGGAAGGGGAGAGACATAGGGAGACACAGAATCCAAAGCAGGCTCCAGGCTCCGAGCCGTTAGCACAGAGCCCGACGCGGGTCTCCAACTCGTAAGCCATTAGATCATGACCTGAGCGGAAGTCAGACACTCAACTGACTGAGCCACCCAGGCACCCCCCCAAAAATTGCTTTTTAAAGACAAGTATCAGAACACAATAATGAAAGGTAACTTGTGATTATTTGTGTTCAATCAACTTTATTTACATAGGGTTTGTTTTTTGTTTTTGTTTTTGTTTTTGAGTCTACATGGGTCCTTTAGGATTCATCTAAAGGAAACATCCTCAGGGCGCCTGGGTGGCTCAGTCGGTTAAGCATCAACATCAGATCAGGTCATGATCTCACAGTTTGTGGGTCTGAGTCCCACATCGGGCCCTGTGCCGACAGCCCCGAGCCTGAGGCCTGCTTCAGATTCTATGTCTTCCTCTCTCTCTCTGACATTCTCCAACTTGTGCTCTGTCTCAAAAATAAACATTTAAAAAAATTTAGATAATCCAATCCGTGTATATGTGTGTATAGTCACTAATGGTAAAGAAAGAATGGAAATAAAAATCCATGGAAGAGAAAAAGAATTTAGTTAGTAAAATCTTTTCTAGAAATATGTTAGAAGTCATTATTATTCCAAGAAAAGAATCCTCTCATATATATATATATGGATGTATATATATATATATATATATATATATATGGATGTATATGTATATCTATACACACACATATATCTCTAAGAGCTCTCCAATGACATGACGGTATTTTATGAAATTATTTTAAAAAATCAATATTACCTGTCAAGTACTAGCTCTTGCAGGTGGAACCCAAACTACTCAGTTTATGTGAAAGCTTTTAATAGAACTTGCCCTGACGATTTATTCCTAAATCTTCCTCCCCCCGCCCCCCGCCAGCTCAATACAATATCACTACTTAATTTCATGACTGTGCAAAGTTGTTTAGGCACTACTTGGGGAAGAAGTATTAAGAGTTCAAGTAAATGCAAATGATGTTTTGCTACCTTTTCTCAACAGATTTCGATGAGAATACAGACTACAATATTTAACCGTATTATGCATATATCGTTTCCACAGTTATATGTAACTTGGTATCTTTTGTAGTCCCTAAGGGAAATGGTCCTAGTGTTATTATCTAGGCTGAAAACTAGGGTTTGCCTTGTAATTCTCTATCAGGGCCTGATAACCACGTGATGCTGAAAAATCGCAAGAGAGTATGAATCGTTCTGTTTGCTCGGTTTCATAAAGCTTGCTATAGACCTTCCCCCCTGTTCTCTAACCTCAGGGGAAACAGGACTGAGTTCTAGAGATACATCCATTTATTGTAAAAGTTGAATGCGGTTAGGTATCTCCCCAACCCGTCCACACACACTGGAGACTTGAGAACCCCATTTTAGGTCTCCTTAAATAACCTTCTCCTTTTAACAGTCCCCTATTTCCAGCCCCATAGAAAACGGTGCATTGAAAGGGGAGTGTTGGGTGGCACTGCTTGCCTTGAGAGAGCCCCGGGTTCCCGCTCCTGGGAGCAAGCAGTGAGTGTCATCCCATGAAGCATTTACTGTTTTGGACAGAGCTGTGTCCTGTGGCCCAAGATGGTTCACTTCAGTTTTCCAGTCTTCCCTTGGGAAAATTCTCTGCCTGGAACAATCTGGACAGGCTTTGCCACTGTGGACCTAGTACAGTCAAGAGAAGGGCTCTGCATAGCTGGGATCAAGCCCTATGGCTTCCAGCGAACACTGGGTTGTTGTCCAGTAAAGGTGGTCAAAGGTGCTGAATGTTGTCATACTGCCACAGGCTGAGCTGCTGCAAACCTCTCACCTCTGAAAAACGTTTTCTAAGAAAGAGCAGATAGTGTTAAGGAGCACGGGCTGGGAGGTTGGACTGCTTGCATCTCTATCCTTCCTTCCCTGCTGGTGAGCTGGGTTATCATGGCCAAGTGACCCCAACTCTCTGAGCCAAAGCTCTTAAATGTACTTAGCACTTTGGAGAAGTGTCTATTCATATCTTCCGCCCATTTCTTCACTGGGTTGTTTGTAGAGACTAAGTGCCCATCATCTGACGAATGGATAAAGAAGTTATGGTACTTATATACAATGGACTACTACGTGGCAATGAGAAAAAATGAAATCTGGCCATGTGTAGCCAGATGGATGGAACTGGAGGGTATTATGTTAAGTGAAATAAGTCAGTCAGAAAAAGACAGATACCATATGTTTCCACGAATAGGTGGACTTTGTGAGACTAAGCAAAAACCAGGGGGAGGGGAAGAGGGGAAAGTTAAAAAAGACACAGAGAGGGAGGGAGATAAAACATAAGAGACTCTCAAAGACTAAGAAAAAAACTGAGGGTAAGGGGGATGAGGGAGGGGGGAGAGGGGGTGATGGGCATTAAAAAGGGCACATGTTGGGATGAACACTGGGTGTTATATGTAAACCAATTTGAAAATAAACTATTATAAAATTTAAAAAAAATGTACTTAGCACCTAAAAAGCATTCAAAACCGTAGCTCTTACGATCATGGAGTATTTTATTGTTTTCCATAGTAGAAGGCACTTATTTTGTAATGTGTTTTTTTCCTTTTAGAGAAAAAGTAATTATAAGTGGATGAGTTGGTAATTATCTATTATCAGAATGAGACCCACTCATCTCCAAAATCATTTCCTAACTTCTTCTGAACAAACCATCTTTAGGGAATATTGCTGGTTACTTAAAAACTGGTTAGAATTTCACAGGATTCCCTATTCTTGGCATGTCTTTGCTGTATTTTGAATCAATTCTTTTATATATTAGGTTTTTGGGGAAGGAGACTTAGAAGGTTCATTCCCATTACTTTTAATTTAATCCATATCTCCCCCAATAAAATAAAATAATAAAATAAATAAAAAGTTACACCTTTTACTGAACTCTGTACCTGACCTCCTCAATCTATACCTGCTGTGAAGAAAAATGTAGCACCAATCGAGACTGCAGAAAAATGCTAAAACAAGAGCATTCTAATTTTTCAAAATTCGAATTTTCTCGTACCACATAGCAATGAGCTATGGTGCATCGCCGATCTGTGGTATAATTAACTTCTCATCTTTTGTTCCTTAAGAATTTACATATCCAATTATCTTCCCATTTAATGTCTCACGGTTTTGCCACATTGACTAAAACTTTGTAACAAGATAGTCTTGTGATTTAATGGACATTGCAGCTCATCTGTACGGGTATGCCAGCATGCTACTGCACGGCGCTGTGAAATATTCCTGGCACGACTGGTGCCCAGGCTCCCCGTCTGCCAGGGCGACAGACGAGATCACGCCATGGTCAGCGGCTGCAGAGAAGCAGCAGCAAAGGAGATCGCACAAAAATGACACGGATTTCAAACCACTGTGCTCCTTTGTCAAGGGATGCCGGTGCATTTCCTCAAAGCCGGTGCCAGTCTAGATGACGGGGCCGAAAGCTCCATTCTTGCCCCACCAGAGTTTCTGCTTTGCTTCCTTCGAGAATTCTGCAAGAATTCCCACTCGTTCTGTCAGAATAGACCCAGTGAAGAGTCTCCTAAGCGGAGGGCCACTCCCATCCCACGAGGACGCCAATCTGCGGAGTCACCGCACTGTGAACGCACTCAGAGCGTGGGGCTTTAGTTCTAGTCTCTGCGACGAGGTTTTTATAGATGGCCAGTGCATGTGCTAAGGAGGATTTTCTCGTCACCCAGAAGGCAAGATCAACTTTGATTTGTACCCACTGCGTTGTTAACAATGCCGGAAGTCTCCAAGTTTAGTAACAAATGTGGCCTACCCAGCTCCTTGTCAAACCACGCCTGCGTAGCTCTAATGGAATACAGTCATGCGCTTTGTTAGGAAGGAAAGGAGATGACCTGCGTTTTGCCTAGCACTGTGGGAGTCGTGACCACACGGTAGGATGCGGTCTGTTCACGGAATTTTCAAAGACCACGCTTGAGGATCAAGGTGGGATGGAGGTCGACAGGCAGACAGTCATCGTATGCCGCCGAGAGACACTAATTCACCAGCAGAGCTGAGGGACACAGCACTCGGAGAATTGACTCAAGCACCCATGCAGAGACATGCTGGTATCATTTATTCTTTTATTTTCCAGCTCCCCCAACTCCTCTCTTTTTCAAAGAGAGGGCAGCTCTACTGTGAATATAATTTAGGATAGGAGGAGAGGAGCCAGCTCTCTGCTTTATGCAAAAGGACATAAATCCACAGATTGGCCTGGAGTACTTTTGCATTTCAACATGGGGAGGGGTGCACAGCTGCTGCTTCTGGCACAGCAAAAAACCAGGGGAAGTGAAACTCAGGCAGACCGCCAGCGGCCGTCACCTTTCTTCAGCAGGCCCGTGAGGTCGTCTCCTATCCCCTTCTCACTCAGCTCATCCAAGCTGTAGTACCGGCGAACGATTTTCCCAGCGGTGACCACGACGACTCAGAGCCCGTGGGTGTCCTGGCCTAGCCGGCATCCAATGGGAGACGACACCACCATGGCCAGGTTCTGGTAGGTGCCCCCCACATTCCTGTGGTAGTGGCCTGAGGACACCACTGTCACACCTGCGGGGGAGGGAACCAGACATTAGGGGCCAAGGATTTCCATGCAGAGAAATTGGGGGCCTCCCCTGCTTTCTTCTGGGAACAACACAGAGTGTTATTAAATTAAATGCATAATATTACTCAGTGCCTAAAAAATGAGAAGGCAGCATAGGTGACATCCAGAATCTTTTCAGGGAATAATTCATCGATATAACATATTATTAACATGTTGGTCATAACCGCTGCAAGAAAGTGCCAGGGAACAAGAGGAAAGAAGGAAGATAAAGTGAATGACTTTGGGAGAGATACAGGAAGTGGAAGGAAATATTCTGAGGCCTGTATCAACAGCCATAGGATGCAAGTTAAATGTCTACAAAAAGTAATGTTTATGGAGTTGTAATCAAGATAGCACAGCACGCTCAACATGTAATGTACCTTCTCCACTCCACACTCAAGGGCCATGGTGGATAAATAGGAAAAAAGAAAACCAAAGGACAGAAGTCGCCTCAGCATCAAAACAAAGAGCTCTGTAGATGAGAAACGAGACAGAAAGGCAGAGTGATGAGTGGGGTTGCAGTGTTGCTGGAGTGAAGCTCCTGTGGTGGGTAACAGAGACTGAAAGCAGTTTCTGTGAGATAAGCAAATAAAGCCCGGGGTCTGTTTGGAGTGGAGGTGGCTTGAGGGCCTCTGTTTATAAGGAGGCTGCAGAAAACCGTGGCTGTCTGCGCCCCGGGGAATTGGTGTGCAGGTGTCTTTAACAAGTACTCCAGAAAATAAAAGAGAACCGATTTGTAATGTTGACTCATCTCTGTGGGGTGAACACTCTTGTCATAGCTAATTTCAAAATACCAGTGTGATGTCACTGACCCAGACGTGGGAAGAGATGTGGCAAGCGAATCGTTCTATGGCGCCTCTGCCACACGGATACAAAAGCTGTAAGCGACCTCCCGGCATCGTAATAGCAACATGTAGCAAGGTAATTAGAAAATAGTCAGTTTTGAGTATTTATTACCTTTGCTTGTCAACATAATTTATTCATTGGCAAGTTCAGAGAATTTAATTTTTAATGATCATTGTTTGACAATGAGCTCGCAAAATTCCTTAAAATGTATTCATTGATTTTCGTGAGCTGGGTAGGAGGAGCTGTCTCCAGGACACCACTGGGCTGGGGCTTGGAGCGATCCATGGGTCTAGGATGGAGGGACACTCAGAGGCTCAAGTCTAGGAAATGAGACATGTTTTCTCAGTGTTATGGTGGGTGAGGGCCTTCCAGCTCTACTATAAGAACTGGTCCCAGAGGGGGCTGGGGTGGAGGAGCCCAAACCATTAAGCAGAGAGAAACTATTCAAGAGAGAAAGTGAAGGAAAAAACAAAGCAAAAAGAACAACTTATGTCTTACTCAAATTGAATCTGAAATCAAATCCCATCCCACCTGTGAAGAAATGTCATGCTGAGAAAGACAGTCTACAGACTTCTCCATCAAGAATACGAATTCACTCCAGATGAAATGAATCCTATAAAACTGCCTGCCAAATACTTAAAATGAATATATTTAGGGCATCAAAAGGTCCACATTAAAGGACTACTGTCTATAAAGAACAACATGCTATGGAACAAAACAGGTATGAATGAAATGAGAATAATTAGCAACAAAAGTTTAGAGATAGTAGGCCATAAAAGACACAGCCATTAAAATAAAAAAACAAAGACAACTCTCAATAAATGAGATCGATGCTAGACTCGACAGTGTTCAGAGAGGAACAGTGAATTAAAAGACAGAATGGAGGCAATGAACCAAAGACAACACAGAAACCCAGACACAAGCAATAAGAGCATGCAGTTCAAAGAATCCAAAGAATGGATTAAGAGCTATCAATGGATACTTAAGAGGAGCTGGAACAGGAGACAGGAGGAAAGAATAGTAAGAATAACTTACGAAGGCATCACAGACAGACAGCAGGCACCCCTAGCAATAGCAGAATCAAAGAGTAATGCCATCCAATGCTGGGGGCAAGCAACTATGAACCTCAAATTTTATATCCAGCTAAACCATCCTTCAAGTTGAAGGGCAAAATATATACATGCTGAGGCATATGAAGACTAAGAGTGTACCACTTCCAAACCTTCACTGAAAGAATTATTAGATATGTTTCAGCCAGGAAGGGATGAAATGTTAAAAAATAGTGATGAGCAAACACGGATAAAAATATTTTGGTGAATTTAATTAACTACCGATTTCCCTTGACAAACTATTTTTTAATATGAAAGTGAAACTAAAACTCAAGAATGTCAAGATGGGAAGTTCAATGGATAATTAAAGCCCATAAGAGCTATTGTCATGTTTGGAAGGAATATGAAAATAATAAGTATGTTTTGCTAGAAAAAATGCATCATAAACATGCTTCTTAAAAATGGGCACAAGCAGGGCACCTGGGTGATTCAGCTGGTTAAGCAGCCAACTTTGGCCCAGATCATCATCTCACAGACCGTGATTTCAAGCCCCATGTCAGACTCTGTGCTGACAGCTCAGAGCCTGGACCCTGCTTCAGATTCTGTGTCTCCCTCTCTCTCTGCCCACCCCCACCCACCCGCTGTTCGTGCTGTCTCTCCCTCTCAAAAATAAACAAACATTAAAAAAGAAAACACTGAATTTATACTTTAAAGGGTAAATATTATGATATGTGGATTATATAGCTCAATAAAAGGTGCAAAAAAAAAAGTGTGGGAAGGGGACGAAGCTAGAATGAACCACGTGGTAGTGGACTGGAGGTGGAGCCATCAATATAAACTCATGTTTACCTTAATATCAGATGTTAAAAACAGATGAGGACACACAGAAACATTTAGGCAGGTGTACAGACACAGGTTAGTATACAGATATGTATTTCCCAGCCTAGAAACAAGGGCACCTACTAGCAATGAGCACACCTAGTGTCCAGATCTTGGTTTCTAATACCCTTCTCCAGTAAAGGGAGATATCAGTCCTTGGAGAAATGACTGACTGTAGGGCTGGGGCAGGAAATACACAAAATGAGCCTGGACCGTCTTGTTGGGCCGGAAAGTAAGGAAGTGCTCCAAAGCTCACAATAATGGCAGGGGGAGGGTGTCAGAAGGACACAGGAATCAACTGAAAGAGCTTCCCATGGCCAAAGCTTAACAATTTGAGCCACAACTAGTGCGAAATTATAACCCAAAGTATAAGAAATAAATCCACGAGTCCCTATTAATAGAAATAAATATGTAAATGTGGGAAAAAGAGATGAATCTCCCATAGAGAAACAAATAATTTACTTGGATGTTCTGCCCTCAAGGAGGTGGAACACAACTCCCCACCCATAGGTGTGGACTGTGGATAGGGACTTCCATCCAAGAGTAATTTTACAGTGGAGAGACTGGCCAAACGTCAACAGGGGTGATGAAGTCAGGTTGATGGCATGCACCCCTTGATGTACCTTGACGATGGTGATGAAAACGGCACTTTACATCTGTGTGATCTTCCTCCCCCAAACCCAGGACTCCAGCACGAGAAACCATCAGACCCATCCCAACCGAGAGACATTCTATAAATACCTGACCAGTATTTCTGAAAACTGTCAAGGTCAGCAAAAACAAGGGAAGTCTGAGAAACTGTCACAGCCCAGAGGCGACTAAGGAGGTGTGATACCTAAGTGAGGTGTGCTATGCTGGATGGGGTCCTGGAGCAGAAAAAGGGCATTAGGTAAAAAGTAAGGGAACCTGATTATGGACTTCATTAATAAAAGCGTTATCAATATCAGTTCATTAATCGTAGCAAATGGGATACTGGCATAAGATAGAAATAATGGGGGAATCAAGGGACAGGGCATATGAGAAGTCTCTGTATTCTCTTTGTAATTTTTATGTAGATTTGAAGTTGTTCTCAAATTTTAAAGTTATTTAAGGGGAGCCTGTGTGGCCCAGTCGGTTGAACATCTGACTCTCCATTTCAGTTTGGGTGGTGATACCAGAGTTTTAGGATCGAGCCCTACATGGGGCCTGTTTAAGATTTTTTCTCTCTCTCTGTCTCTCTGTCTGTCTGTCTCCCTTTCCCCCACTCACACAATGTATATAATATTACACAAAAATTTAAATCCATTAGAAACAATACAGATAATTTCCAAAATAACAAAAATGGAATATGCAGCTTTCAATCAGCAAAGAGGCAGGGGAAAAATCACAATGACCACAACAAACGCAAAAACCGAACGTAAAATTTAAAAATGTTACGAACACCAAATGCTAGCTCTGGTGCAGAGACACTGGATCTCCTTCAGCGCTGGTAGGAATGTAAAGTGACACAGCCACTCTGGGGAACAGTCTGGCAGTTTCTTATGAAACTGAACGTGCATTTACCATTATGACCCAGCAACAGAAATCTTGGGACATTTATCCCAGAGAAGTGAAAACTTGGGTTCAAATGTCCATACCCAGATGTGGACTATAGCTATATTTGTAACAGTCAGAAACGGGGAACAACCTAAATGTCCTTCAGTGGGTGTACGGTTAAACTGTGACACAACCTCATCTCCTTACCCATAATGAGTAACAAAATGCTCTTTGCTTTCAACTCTTACATGGGTGGTGTTCAATTTGACATATGCCAAGCACTGAAACTCTGGAGCTCTGGTTACAGCAACATTCAGGGCTTGGCTGGAGGGTCTTATCCTCAGAGAGGCCTTCCCTGGTCACTTTGTCTAATGGCACCCTCCTCTGTGGTCCCCACTCCAGGCCAAGCATTAGCACGCCATCCTGTTTATTCTCTCCACTTTCTAAAGTTATTTTATTTTTTATTAGTTTTTAATTTTTTCAATGTTTACTTTTGAGAGAGAGAGAGAGAGAGGGAGCAGGGGAAGGGCAGGGAGAGAGGCAGACACAGAATTCGAAGCAGGCTTCAGGCTCTGAGCCGCCAGCACAGAGCCCGATGCGAGCCTCGAACTCGCAGACCACGAGATCATGACCTGAGCTGAAGTCCACCGCCCAACCGACTGAACCACCCAGGCACCCCTGAATGAGGCATTTTTAACTGTACAGTGGAGAGCTTCTCGGCAGGGGACCGATTAACACTGGCCTAAATGAGAGTGACGCCCCAGGAACCACTCTGAAAGCTTTAGCAGAGGGCAGGGTCTCCTCTATCGCTACAGCTTCCCCAGGCAATTAAGTGGGCTGGCAGACAAGATTGCTGCTCACTTAGGGACTCCAGCATCTGGTCTCACAGGCCACCGGAACTGTCTGCCCCGCAGCCTGCAAATCTGTCATCTGCCTTCCAGGCTCCCTCTCACCCTTCCTCCATCTCTTCTTCCTCCATCTCTTTTTCCTCCCCTCCCTCTCTCCCTTCTTTCTTTTCTTCCTTCTTCCTTTCCATCCTTCCTTCCTCCTTTCTCTCTTCTTTTCCTCTTCTCCCTCTCCCAGCCTTCCTTCCCTCCCTGCCTGCCCTCTTCTCTAAGAACATTACAAAGTTTCTCTGCATTCCCCACTCTCTACCTCTCATCACTGACAATTGGCTTCACCCACTCCATCCCTTTCTCTTGCATCTGGCCTGCCTCTAAAATCTGAACTATCAAGGTGACCTACTTTTGCTAAGCAGGTGTTGGCCATGGCGCTGTGGCTGGATGATTGAGAAATGGGCAGAGGGGTCAAGCAGACAGGAAGAGTTGGCCCCCAAGGTTATCGGGCGGGACTGGTGGAGGTTGCTTGCAGGAGCAGATTTCCCAAGAGCTCCTTAGGCAGCCATCCATGGGCCTGGAGTTCTTCACCCGGAGCGTTTTAGGGCATCTCTTTGGCAACAAATTGAACAGAAGCTGGGATTTCTATAGCCAGGGTGCTATGTTGGACCCACCGTTTACTCAGTATTAACACGTTGTGTGAAGCAATGTGACCCAAGTAGGAATAACCATGATCACTTCCGCAAAGCACTTTGCACACACCATCCCACTGAAATGCTCCCCAAAGTCCTGTGAGATGGGGATGATTTGTGCCCATGTTTCAGATGAGGACACTGAGGTGTAGAGAGGTTAAGTTGTACTCATTCTCAAATTATAACTCTGTGAGGTTAGAATTATAATCTCCATTTTATTCATGAAAACCCCGAGGCTCAGGGTCAAGATCACACAGCCAGTAAGTAGGAAATCCAGGGCTTAGCGGCAGTCTCCAGTGCAGGCTCTGCCACGTTGCAGTGAACTAGTAAACAAATACCATTTGCAAAATTTTAAAATTCCGTTGCTAGGAGAAATTTTGACTTATCCAGTGGGGTTTCCTGCACAGCAGGTGAGGATTAAACTGAGCTGTGGCCAACAGCAAACATGACCTCACTCTGCTTTCTCTCCAGCTGCACCCCTTTGCAAAGTGACTGCTCTTCCCCCATCAGCAGGTGGAGCCTAAGGCCCGCCTCTTGCATCTAAGAGAGAGCTAGCCCTCCTCATGCCTGCCTCCTCAGCTGGCAGACAGCCACCCCCCACAAACAGCAGTGTGGCTGACCAGCCACTGACCATGGATGCATGGGAGTACAGGTGAGAATAGAACTGCCTGGTGGACCCAGACCCAAATGCCAACCACATGATCATGAGCACACATGGCTTCCCTCAAAGTGTCTGTTCTCTGGCCCAGCAGCAGCATCATCACCTGGGCACCTGTTAGAGGTACAGATTTTCAGATTTACCTTAGAACTACTGGATCAAATACGGTGGGAGTAGAATTGAGTGACATTTTTGTGAAAAAAAAAATCCCTCTAGGTGGTTGTGGAGCAAGCTAAAATTGAAGACACACTAAACTAATGGAGTGCTATATTAAGCCACTAAGCTTTGGGGAAGCTTGTTACCCACCAGATGCTAACTGATACAGATGTAGAAGATGAACTCACCCATGCCCTTCAGATGCTTAAATTTCATTAGGGGAGATAACACATTCTTTCTTCCTTTTTTTTTTTTTAATGTTCATTCATTTTTTGAGAGATGCAGAGCACGAGTTGGGGAGGAGCAGAGAGAGAGAGAGAAAGAGAGAGAGAGAGAGAGAGAGACAGAATCTGAAGCAAGCTCCAGGCTCTGAGCTATCTGCACAGAGCCTGACATTGGGTTCAAACCCATGAACTCCAAGATCATGACCTGAGCCGAAGTCAGATACTCAGATAACTGAGCCACGAGTGCCCCAACATATTCTTAAACATAAAAGTCTGCAGTGTATGAGGCCAGATGTTAAAATTACAAACCAATATCAGATTGCATGATCGTAATGAGAACTAACATTTACTGCTTATTTCTTTATTTTCAGAGTTTTTTTTTTTTTAAGCAATCTCTACACCCAACACGGGGCTCAGATTCACAAGCCCAAGATCAAGAGTCGTATTCTCCACTGACTAAACCATGCAGGTGCCCCTGAGAACTAATATTTAAATGAACGCTTACTCTATGCCTGGCTGTGAAGTGCTTTGCGGTTATTTTACTAAGTCCTTGGAGGAACTCTTTGAGGTTGGTGCTATGTTTATATCCATTTTATGGATGGAGAAACTGAGGCCTAAGGAAGATAAGAGCTTTGCCTGAGGTCACTTAATCAGCCAGTGGCAGAAAAGGGAGCTAACTTAGGTGTGTACCAGACTCCTTTTTTAAAATGTTTATGTATTTATTTTTGAAAGAGAGAGAAAGCACACAAGTAGAGGAGGGGCAGAGAGGGAGAGGGAGACAGAGAATCCCAAGCACTGAGAGCACAGAGCCCAACACGGGGCTCAAACCCATGATCCGTGAGATCAGGACCTGAGCCAAAGTCAGCCACTTAACCAACTGAGCCACCCAGGTGCCTGGGTGTGTATCAAACCCTTAACTCCATGCTCTGAGGTGTGGTAGGATCCAAACCCCAAGTGCACTGCAGAAAGCATCCCATGGACTTCCAGAAGGAGAGGCTTGTCATTTATGACACGGGCAATTCCTGTGTTGACATCAAAGGCTAGGCATGTGAAGATAGAAAGGAAGAAGGATTTCAGAAAGGGGACGCACTGGGACAAAAGTGAAGAACGGGCAAGCCTTAGGAAGAGTCCGTCCTTTCACTGACAGAAGAGAGTGTTCTGGGGAAGGACTGTGGCAGAATTTTAAATTCAGAGGATTACAAAGATGCAGCATTAATAATCTTGTGGGACGCTGGGTGTGGAGAGGTTATTTGAAATAGTCAATTATGAAATTCACCTCTAAATAAATGTCTTCTGAATTCTGGATGGTGTGGTCTCTGAATCGATTTCCTTCCACCATTGGACTATACACGGTTTGAAGGTGTTGGACTTGAAAGGGTAGGGAAATATTTTGTTCTTGTTTTAGTTTGAGTTCTCACCAAATTTTTTATATAGATTTTTTCACCTGGAAACTTATTGAGAGAGTGAGACCATTCTCTTTCTGCTTTCCTGTCCTTACGTCTCAACAATCAAAGGAGGGAATATTTAAGTGAGTATCTACTATGTGATCAGCATTCTGTTGTTCCCCACAAGTGAAGATACTGTTCCTGCTCCCAAGGAATTTAGCAATCTCATTGGACACTAAATGGTTTGGCACAAATTCTAAAGACCATTAACAATGACAGAAGAGGCACCTGGGTGGCTAACTTCGTTAAGTGTCCGACTTCAGTTCAGGTCATGATGTCACGGATCGTGAGTTCAAGCCCCTGCATCAGGCTTTGAGCTATCAGCACAGACAAACCAACTCTCTGCCGGAGCCTGCTTCGGATTCCGTGTCTCCTTCTGTCTCTGTTCCTCCCCTACTTGCACTCTGTCTCTCAAAAATAAATAAAAACTTAAAAAAAAAGTTAAGAGAAAAAAAGCAAAAAAACATAAAACAATCGCAGAAGAGAAATATCATTGCGGGCTGGAGAAACCAGAAAGACCTTCCTGGGAGAAGTCAATATTGATGTGGAAGGAAATTTCAGTACAATATGCAGTATGTTAGGGCCATCCTTAGTATCAATAGAGGACACTCTGATTCAATTTAGAAAAACAAGAGACAACCCTTTGCCTAAAAATGTCTTGGCACTTTTCAGTCTGAAGTAGCAAATGTGTTTCACCTCTTGGACCTGTTGGAGCGCTTGCTATTTCATAAAGGATTTTGAGTCTCTGCCAGCCTCAAAGGAAATGAGCGCTGGAATCAATCGGTGATGTCTGCCACAGGTGTGGAAGGAGCCAGGGTGAACCTCCTACGTGTACGACTTCTCGCTCACACACTTTTCTCTGTGAATTATAATAAAACACCTGTTTTCATTTAAAAAAAAGACATTAAAAATATGGGTTTTCATGGACCCGATGAGCTGAAATCTTTAACTAACTGGACTCCATGCCTTTGCTTTTGATATTTAGGACAAATGTACATAAGAAAAATCAAACATATCAAATATTTGAAGAGAATTCTCTGTACATTTCTGTCCATCTAGTTAAGTTTTAAATCTTTTTGTGAAGTGTTTACTCATTCCTGAGAGGGGCGGGGAGTGCAAGCCGTGGAGGGGCAGAGAGACAGAGGGAGACACAGAATTCGAAGCAGGCTCCAGGTTCCCAGCTGTCAGCATAGAGCCCAACGCGGGGGAGGGGTTCAAACTCACGGATTGGACCGTGAGATCATGACCTGAGCTGAAGCCGGGCGCTTAACTGACTGAGCCACCCGAGCGCCCCATCTAGTTAAGTTTTAAACTGATAGCCTGTACTCAGAGGATTATAAGCTGATTCTTTTATATTCTGAAAGATGAACATGAGGTACAAAAAAATCCTGTATTATTGACAACAAAGCGTATATTTGTATCAACACCAAGCTGTGTTCTGTCGAAAACATGTATTTTTAGATGAACTTCTATTTGGATTAAGAAACACTCATTTAAGGATGTAGTTACTGGCCACAGTGGTATTAGGTGATTCTAAGAGTGTTTGATTCTAATTAATGTTAGAGAGCAACTCTGTGTTTTGAGGATAGAAATCAGGAATACAAGTGGATTACAAGGAGAAGATGTTTTCTTGATTGGACAACACGATTAACAAGACGAATGGGGCGGAGCTTAGTAGGCCTTCCATAGTGCACAACTCTGAGAGAAGCCATTCGTAACACAATTATTTGCAACACAGCGAATGTGCCTTCCTGGCTTTTCATCGAAGCCAAGTTCAAGTTCAATTGCCCATTTAAGTTCAGCTCAACAAATATTTATTTAGTATATACCAAGGATCTTAGTCAAGCTTTTCCAGAAAAAAAAAAAACAACAACAACAATAGAATATGCATATATATATGGGTTATATATAGGATGGATTCATTGATTGATTGATTAAAAAAACTGACTCGATTTATTTTGGAGGCTGAACAGGGGAGAGACCTAAGAAAGTCATTGATATAGTTCCACGCCCAGTCTGAAGTCCTGAGAATCGGCAGTGCCTATGGTATTAAGTCCTAGTCCAAGGGCAGGAGATCAGGGTCTTGGCAATAGGAGTCAGGCAGAGAGAGCAAATTCTCTCTTCCTCCACTTGTTTGATCTACCCAGGCCTTCAGAGGATTGGGTGATGCCCACCCACCTGGGGAGGGTGGTTTTCTTCAGTCAGATGCTAATTTCACCCAGAAACACCCTCACAGACACATCCAGAAATAATGTTTAGCCAAATTATCGAAGCACCCCTGTGATTTGGTCTAGTTGATAAATAATACTAACCATCATACCATTGTGTTTGACCCTAAAAATACAGAGGTAGATAAGGAAGTGTCTCTCATCTTGAGGGGAGGGGGGATGGCGAGCTGTCAGCACAGTGGGAGGGCTGACGATTATAATTTTTTAACATTTTTATTTATTATTGAGAGACAGAGCATGAGCATGGGAGGGGAAGACACAGAATCCGAAGGAGGCTCCAGGCTCTGAGCTGTCAGCACAGACCCCAGCTCAAACTCACAAACTGTGACCTGAGCCCATGTAGGACACTTAATTGAATGAGCCTCCCAGGCACCCCGGAGGGCTGATAATTATAATGCAGTGTAATGCACATTACTACAGAGAGAAGTGCCTGAGGATATGGGGGTACAGGCAAAGGGCACCCAGCCTGGCCAAAGATAAGGGAGTAGCAAGGAGTAGGCTTTCCTGGAGGAGATGATGTTTGAGTTGAGTCTTAAAAGATGGGTAGGAGCTTATGTGGGAAAACAGGATGTGGGAAAGCTGATCCAGGCAGAAAGATCAGTGTGCCCCAAGGCATGGGCGTCCAAACACTCACGGGTGGTAGTGGAAACAATAAGCCATTTACTACTGCTTCCAAAAGGAAGTGCAGGACTCCTAGTGTGTGGCTGCAATCAGAGAAGACTCTGATGCTGTACTAAGCATTTGGGACTTTATACCAAGGGTACAAGGGAGTCCATGAAAAGTTTCAAATGTAGGACACATTTTGTTTGTAGCTAAATCACTCTGGTAAACAGCATGAAAGAAGTGCAAGCAGAGATGTGAAACAAAAGGCCTCTTTCCCCCTAGGGCGAAGAGATGGGGAAGAATGGAAGAAGTTCAGGAGGGAGTCCCTGGGGCTTTGATCTCAATCAGCATTGAATGCTAAAACTTGGAGCTGGGAGGAGGTTTAGGTACCTTTGAGAGTCTTTATGATTCTTGTTAACAAGAAAAGCACAGGACCAAAATGGAGCCTGGCTTCATACCTAAGCTAACTGTAATTCCAACCTCCCCCGGAAATGTCAGCAATTTTCTGGTCAGTACCAATGAGGTGATCTATTACATGGACCCTGTCTATCTGGTCCCCAAAGGAAGATGGGGTAATTGACCCAATTAGACCCTCTGCATTCTGCCCCCCTTCCCCCCTCCCTCCACCAAGGAAAGGTGCCCTTGAATAGAACAATCCTTTCTTCCTGTCTTCATCTCTCTCTCTCTCTGGTAATAACTTCCTTATCCTTGCCTCCTTCCTATAAAAATCCTTTTATTTTGTACAACTCCTCGGAGCTCCTCTCCACTTGCTATATGGGATCTGCCCGATTTGTGAATTGCTTCAAAAAGCCAATTAGATCTTCAAATTTACTCAGCTGAATTTTGTTCTTTAACATTCTAGTAAGAGATTCAGAAGAGTTGCTTTTACTCAAACTCGGGAGTAGATACAGAGTTAGATTTTGCAGAGATTTTTAACTTAGAATTTGGTGAGAATGTATCCTACTGAAACCTATGCAAGTGAACTCAAACGTTCATGTTCTAGGATGTTCATAGCGCCTTGTTAAAGACAGCCCCAAAGTGAGGGGGGCTCAGTCGGTTGAGCATCCGACTTCTGCTCAGGTCATGATCTCACAGTTTGTGAGTTCGAGTCCTGCTTCGGGCTCTGTGCTAACGGTACAGAGCCTGGAATCTGCTTAACTTCTGTGTGTGTGTGTGCGTATGTGTGTGTGTCTGCCCCTTCCCCACTTGTGGTCTCTCTCAAAAATAAATAAATAAACTCTAAAGAAAAGGAAAAAAAAGGCCCAAAGCGGAAACAGCCTAAGTGTTCCCCATCAGTAGCCTGGACAAATACATTGCATGTTCACGTAATAATACAGTATATAGTATGTTACATGAAATTATTACATGAATTTAGTGCTACACATGAATATTACATGAATATAGGAGTGAAAATAAACATAAGAGAGCTAATGAAACCATAAAGATGAATCTAAAGAACATAATCTTGAGCAAAAGAAGCAAGATACAAAGAATACATACGTACATATGATTCCATTTATAAAAGGCTCAAAATTGGGCAAAACGAAACTATACTTTTGAAGGATGCATCTATACATGGTAAAGCTACAAAGAAAGGCAAGAAATGCTTATCTCAAAATCCTGGGGAAGTCTTGGTTTGCAAACTGGCCTCTGCACACTGTGGGCATGGAGAGCTGGAGAAAAAGGCAGACCACTCCATATGGGTGGGTGGCAGGGGTGATAAGCAAAGGAAGTTACCGGTGGCCACGAGCGAGTGGATCTCAGCATCTGCCTGCCAGAATCCTTTTTCTCTTCCCTGGTCAAATCTCGCTCCATCTACCTCTTAGAGGAACACTCATAATTACAGTTAGGGCCCCTTTGGATATTCCAGGGTAATCTCTCTGTCTCGAGATCCTTAACTTCATCACATCTACAAAGTCCTTTCTGCCAGGTACTAGGTTTGAGATTCCAGGGATTAGGACTTGGATATCTTTGGGGGCCATTACTTAGCCCACCGCCCTGCCTTCCTGAATCCAAGGATATATTAAGCACACTAGACCGCCCCTGCTTCCCATAAGATGCCTTACTTCCCAGTTATATGCATGACAATCATCCACTGAGGAAAGGACTGCTTGTACACTCCCCAGCTCTCTTTCCTCCTCTGAGCACGTGGGAACACTACATTTCCCGGACTCCTTTGTGCTTAAGTCGGGACCATGTGACTGAGTTCAGCCAACGGAATATGCTGGGAATGATGTATGCTACTTCCCAGGCATGGCCATGAATTACCTCACTCCATCCTTCTACTCTTTCCTCTATCGCTCCGTGTGGCCCCCATGTAGCATCCACATGGTTAAAAGTAAATGATTTTGTAATGGCGGAGCTACATGCTGGGAGGGACTTTATGTGACTGTCGCTTTTTTGCTAACAGTAAAATACGTGTGTATAAGTTTCTCCTGGAATACTGTCAGTGGGGCAGTCTTGGTGATAGGGAGATTTTCCTTCTACCGTGGTTGGTAGTAATGGCATTTGAACTGTTTCGTAAGTTGGTGCTATCCTCTACATGTTTGTGTCCTCTTAAAATTCCCATCTGGAAATCCTAATGACCAATAAGATGATATTAGAAGGTAGGGCCTGTGGGAGGTGGTTAGGTCATGAGGTTGGTATCTTCATGAATGGAATCACTCTTCTTATAAAAGAGACCCCACAGAGCTCCATCATCCCTTCTGCCATTTGAGGACACAGAGAAAAGGTGCCGGCTACGAACCAGGAGGAAGGCTGTCACCAGAATGTGTCCATGCTTGTGTCTTGATCTTGCCAGCTTCCAGAACTGTGAGAAATAGATCTCTTCTATTTACAAACCACCCAGTGTATGGCATTTTGTTACAGCAGCCCAAATGGACTAAGAGTGTCGATATAAAAAAAAAAAAAAAGCCAGTCATTCACACATCCCTGCAGGCTTGACCCTTTTCCCGTTTCCTTCCTTCCTTCCTTCCTTCCTTCCTTCCTTCCTTCCTTCCTTCCTTCCTTCCTTCCTTCCTTTCATTTATTTTGAGATAGACAGAGAGAGAGAGAGAGAGAGAGAGAGGGAATGCAAGTGGGTAAGAGACAGAGAGAGGGAGTGACAGAATCCCAAGCAGACCCCACACTGTCAGGACAGAGCCCGACGGGTTCAAACTCACAAACTGTGAGATCATGACCCAAGCTGAGATCAAGACTGAGATGCTTAACTGACTGAGCCACCCAGGCACCACATGTATGTCCCTTTTCAATGCAACTTTGCCACTCTTCCAATTAAGAGAAGTCTATTCCCTACTCCATGAATATGAACTTGCTTTACAGCTTGTTTTGTGCCAACAGAATGTGGCACAAGTGATGATGTGCCTGTTTCCACCCCGGGTCTCACTAAGTCGTACATGCTTTATTTTAGTGACTAAGAACCCTCCCCACATATCATGTGAAAAAGCCGGGACTAGCCTGATGGCTTATGAGAAATCTCATGGAATTTCCCAATGAAATTCCCAAATGAAGTCTTTCCCAGACCAACGAGCACCCTAGTGACCTTGCAGTTAGCACCAAATGCATGAGTGAGTCCAACCAAGACCAGAGGAACCATCCAGTTGAGGCCAACCTAGTTGCCAATCCACAGAACTGTTAGTTAAGTAAATGGTTGTTATTTTAAGCCACTAAATTTGGGATGATTTGTTACATGGCAAAAACTAACTGATACAATATGTATTTATAGGCATTTGTTGGAGCAGAGAGACACGAGTCTTGGGACCTGTGTGGTTTGCATCTAACCATAGCTGATTCCTGGGGATACACCTCCTCATTTTAGCCAATGTAGCTAGCTGGAAAATGCATGACCCGAAAACCTCTTCTGGTGTCACAGTGCAGTTGGAGGGACTTAAATTATTCAGAGAATTGCTTCCAACCGCCACTTTACTTGTGAACAAAAGCTACTGTGAGGTTCTATAATTTGTCATCCCAGACTCTGGGATTTCATCTAGAGCAAAATGAACAAAAAATATGGATGATTAGTTTACCATTTTTTCTCTGGTAAGAAATATTTAAAAACACATACACACACACGATAAGATAAATATAAGACTAACACAATTTAGAAAGTGAATTGTTACACAAATAGAGAATACAACCTTTAAACAGGTGCTTAGAGAACATCTATTCATCAACCATAATTTTTCTCGATTTTCTATGGACCAGTGGAAACTTAACTATGGAAAACTTCTGTATTGTTTTTTGGACTGACAGTTGAAAACTACCTGTTTTTTTTTTTAAATTTATTCATTTATTTTGAAGGGGGAAGGGATAGAAAGATAGGGAGACAGAATCCCTAGCAGGCTCCATACTGTCAGTGCAGACCCCCATGCAGGGCTCGATCTCAGGCCCTGTGAGATCATATCCTGAGCCGAGGTCAAGAGTTTTATACTTAATCGACTGAGTCACCCAGGCATCGTAAGAACTATTTTTAAAGAGACTCTACCAATGTTCTTCTTGCTATGGGGGTGCCTGGGTGGCTCCCTTGGTTAAACCTGATCTCAGCTCAGGTCTTGATCTCAGGGTTGTCAGTTTGAGACCAGCTTGGGACTCCGTGTTAGGTGTAAAGTCTACCTAGAAAAAAAATTCTCGCTATATTGCTGAGAATGCTTACATACATGTAACCTAGGACTGCTGGGATGTCAACACCTTTGAGAAGTCTTCGCCTGTGTAGGGGAGTGAAGCATCCTCCTGTAAGTTCCCATACCCTTGACCTCTCGTTCTGCCAGAGCTGCATCCCCTACATAGGGGACTGGCTGCAGAATTGGTGAGGCCCCATGGTCAGAAATCATTCAAGAGTTTCAAGACAACAGCAGAGCAGCAGACGAAGCAGGGGCCCTTCTGAGCATGGGATGCTGTAAGGCTGCAGAGTCTGCATGCCCAGGAAGTTTCCCCTGTCTCTATATTCTATCTTTCCCTGGAGATCTGAGATCCTGGAGAGCAAGGATCTTGTCTCAGCCTCTGTCTCCCCAGCGCTGAGGGCAGTGCCTGACACTTGCTGGGCTCCTTCAGGTTTCCTTTCACAACGGTGACTCTTTACTAAGCACCGCCAAAGTTCCATTTCACTGTGCTAAGTGCTCTATGCAAGATATGGAGTGTTGCTAATTTTCCTGGGGAAAGCACAATTCTATTGATCGATCGATTGGGAGAGACAGAGAGAGAGAGATCATGGGAACAGGCAGAGAGAGAAAGAATTCCAAGTAGGCTCTGCACTGTCACACAGGGCTTGAACCCATGACATGAGATCGTGATCTGAGCCAAAATCAAGAGTCAGAGAGGCTTAACTGACTGAGCCACCCAGGTCAGAAACCTCATATGAGAAGGAACTAGGATTCAAACATAGGCAAGAATCGGCAGTTCTCAAAAGATTTTGCAATATCTGCTTGTCAACAGTGTTTGGTTGAGGCAATAGGGAGTTGGTACTGGCATCTAGTGTGGAGAGAGTCCAGGGATGCCGCTGAGCTTCTATGATGCAGAGGACAGCCCCCCACCTCAGCCACCACATCACAGGATGATCCACTCTAAAAGGTCAATAGAACTGGGGCAAAAATGTCAATAGCACTGAGCCACTGGGTGGCTTAGCTGGTTAAGTGATTGACTTTCGCTCAGGTCATGATCTCATGGTCTGTGAGTTCGAGCCCCTCGTCGGGGTCTGTGCTGACAGCTCAGAGCCTGGAGCCTGCTTCGGATTCTCTCTGCCCCTCCTCTGCTCACGCTCTCTCTCTCAAAAATAAGTAAATAAAGATTAAAAAGAATGTCCAAAAATAAATAAATAAAAAGAATGTCCATAACATTGAAGCTAAGAAGCCCTGTCCTCATACCAAAACCCATGTTTCCTAAACAACAGGCACTTCATCTTA
This sequence comes from Paguma larvata, assembly GCA_030068075.1. Taxonomy (NCBI): domain Eukaryota; kingdom Metazoa; phylum Chordata; class Mammalia; order Carnivora; family Viverridae; genus Paguma; species Paguma larvata. The sequence continues at coordinate 61,098 of JAINVK010001388.1, forward strand.
TGTTCTTTAATTGTATTTTATTTAAAAATAACTATAATGTATTCATAATTCTTCTTAAATGGATTTTAAAATTTTTTAATGTTTATTTATTTTTAGAGAGAGACACACACACAGAGTGTGAGCAGGGGAGGGTCAGAGGAGACACAGAATCCGAAGTAGGTCCCAGGCTCCGAACCGTCAGCACAGAGCTCAACGCGGGCTCAAACCCACAGATTGTGAGATCCTGACCCGAGCTGCAGTAGGCCACTCAGCCGACTGAGCCACCCAGATGCCCCTTAAAGGGACTTTAAATTGACGTGCAGTGCACCTTAAATGCTTCTGCCCATGAAGCCAAGTGTTCGACGTGTCATTATTTTTTTCTGACACACATGAAAATAAATATAAAATAAAAAAAAACATATTTGGGTACCACCAAAAATCGTCTCACCTACCACTTGTAGTGTGGGGGAACCGAGCTTCAGAGCCACTTCACTTCTCCTGTAGTTTCTTTTATGTTTTCAGAACAGGAGAATAAAATGTATCAAATCAGAGTGTGGCAAGGTGCTAGCCACATTTTGGCTTCTGTTGGAGAAAGTCATCAAGGGCACATGACCTCAAATTGACCTCCGGGCTAGAGGTGGGCAATCGGAAACTCGTCCCCCTCCCCTGTCCTTGCAATGTACATTCAGCCCACTGTTCTGGCACTTGGAGTCTGTTTCAAGTATGCAGCCTTGAGGGAGCAAAGTGTTATTAAGACCACCTGGACGATATACAACTGACCCCCATTGCGGGCTCTGTGTAATACTAATGTGTAAGATTCTGGCAGGCAGGTGCAGAGATCCACTTGTCTTGCAGGCCCAAGGGCAGGCCTTTTAAGTTCCCTTGTTATTGCCCCTGCCACCCACCCATCTGGAGACACATGCCTCCTCCTTTGGTCTCTCCTTGCCATCTGTATATGGGGGTCCAGTGTTGATCCCCCCACCTGCCAGCCCTCAGGAACCAAAGGCTTCTGTGTCATCCTTCTTTTTTCTCAAGGCTAACAGTTGCTAAGAAACCTTTTTGAAACCCTAAAAGCCACCTGATGAGAACTATTAACAATCAACGCCTTCCGGTGAGGGCCACAGCACGAATAGTCTAATTTGTGGAGTTGCATTGAGACCAACTCGGGCTCCAAGTCCTGGTGAGCAAACTTCCTTTGTCACATCACTCCTTCCCCCAATTGTTGGGGAGTATGGTTGCAGGCTCCTTGCAAACTGTGCTGCAGACTGACATAATTAAGCCTAGAGCAAATGAGACTCTTCTTTAGATATTAAAAGTGCCTGTGTTATAAATAATAATGTCATCATCTCTTTCCTAGAAAGCATTTTCAATAAGAGCTGTGTTTTAATTTCAACACATTTCCATGAATTCATTTGGGTAGTGGTAGGGGGTGGTCTTTGATGATGATTTTTCATCTTCCATGAACCTGACAGGTGTTTCAATGAGGAAGTTAATAACCGCCTCCCCCCCACACACACACATACCCACCCCTCCCTGCCAGGAACCCGGAAAGGAATGCTTTCTCAACCATGTGTTCCAAATGGGGGGACATGTTCTCAAGAATCACACATGTATTAGGAGGCGGCGACTCTATTTACTGAGTTGACACACCCAGAGGAAAAAATCAAATGAACCTGATTCCCTACCTTCTTGTACATATTGTTCAAAGGCTTGGGAAACAGGTGTGGGCAATATTCCAGAGGGGCAGGCGGGAACGCAAGGGGAACTTGGGTTGGAGGAAGCTCACAGGGGTAGTAGGTTTCAAGTTTGTAATCTGGCAAATAAGCCACAAATGGTCCGTCTATGAGGTGGTCCGAGGCAGGCTTCCTGCACTCTCCTTGTGACAAACAGGGGAAAGTCTCTGTTAATTAAAGCCAGGAACAGTAGGGGTGCCTGGATGGCTCAGTCGGTTAAGCCTCCCACTTCGGCTCAGGTCACGATCTCACGGTTTGTAAGCTCGAGCCCCACATTGGTCCTTCAGATTCTGTGTCTTCCCCTCTCTCTGCCCCTCCCATGCTCATGCTGTCTCTCAATAATAAATAAAAACAATAAAATAAAAATAAAGCCGAGAACAGCAGCCAGCGTGAGTCTTCTCTGAGGACTGGACTCAAATGTCCTGGTGACAGGCAGTATTTTACAGAGATTGGAGACAGATTCTAAAATGGACTTTCCTGTCTAGATTTTGTCTCTTTTCACGAAGGTGTTTTTTCTCTCTGTTTCTAAAAATCAAATTGAAAAGTGTCTGAACACCCCCAACTCTTGCAGGAAGGTGTCTGTGACCTATTCTTCTACCAGGCCGTTGCCCTAGGCTCCAGCCCTGAGCCCCCCCCTCCAACCCCCCAGCCCTTGCTTGCTGGGAGGTGCCTCAGTGGGGTGCGGTGGTGGTGGGCAGGCAGGAAAGCAGAGGTTAGAGGTCTGGGATTCTGCACCCAGCCCTGGCTTTCCCATTTGGTGACCATGTGACCTTGGAACAAAGCCCTTTACCTCTCTAAGACTTGGCTTCCTGGACTTTGGCAGGCCTGCTGGAACAGTCCTTTCCCATTCTAATTTAGTGCCTAGAAATATCCTAATCCCTCTGCGTGGTCCCGACAGCAGAAACTCCGTTGTCTGTCCCTGTTGTATGCGTTCCTTTCCTCCCTTGCTTTAACACCAACGGTCTTGTGCAGGAGCTTAGTAAGTTAACCAAAACAGCCTGTAAATATTTTTTGAGTGTTACTCATGTTTCTCGCTGCCGTAGGTGCTGGGAGATGCTGCAGGCGTCAAGGCCCCTTTCTGCTCTGGAGTTTACCATTTCAACGTGTGGAGATGGGCGAAAACCAAATATACAATAGAATGTCAGATGGACAGGGAGTCTGGAGGCCTATTTTGGGAAGGCACTAACTCTAATGGTTATTAACATAGATCCTGGAGTCACATTTCTTGGGTCAAATGCCCATTGTGGACTGTTCCTTGCTTTGGGCCTCAGTCTCTCCCTCTGTTGTGTGGGTCTGGTAATATTACCTAGAGATCGAGTTAAATGAGATCCGTCACTCAAGTGGTTTAGCAACTCTTCCCAGATTGTTTGGGAGATGCTAGGCACTGCTTTGAGCATCTGTGAGGAGGTGATTTTAGAAAAGACAAGCTTAGTGGGTATGTTGTAAGCCTCGAGTAAATGGTCAACTATCATTAGCTCTCACACACTAGTGCTTGTGTTTGTAGAGGTTCACGGAGTGGTGGTGGGTGTGGGTCGACAGACATGCCACACTACCCTATTTTGAGAATTTCATTCCGACGGCTCTGATGAATTTAGACTAGACTAATCTCACACCTTGTCCCAGTGGGTTTGGAACATAATACAGCCCGTAACCCCATGAGTCTCCCAGGGCTGGGATACTGCCGGATATGCTGCGTCAGTGTCCACCTGGTTCATTTTTTGCTGGAACAGGGTCATTCTATGCTAGTCTTTCAGACAACAGTACGTGACATTCTTCCAAGAGAGGGCACGACTAGCCAAGCTGCCTGTCATTCTGAGAAACTTGCAGTAGAGTCCAATAACCAGCTCCTCACCATGCTTTTTCAGGTAAAGAGAACCCACTATGTCATTTGATATGTGATCCATCTTTTTGGTGCTTTGAAAATGCCTCGAGAAGCCCCTGACTGAAGCCCGATGGAGGGGGCAGGGTGGTGGAGACATCATTTCTCTGCAAATCGTCCAGCCGACTGCAAAGTGGATACTTAGTTAATGTAACTAAAAAAACAAAACGAAGGGGCCTGTGGAGATCTGAATTCGGTGTCACAGTTTTGGTGCAAATCCTGTTTTGTTGGAGTCCAATTCAAGCACAGGAAAGAAGCAGTGGGAGGAATGAGACAGGGCCGAAATGGGCTGAGTGGAGAGAGCGGAGTTGGAAATGCTGACAGGCGAAGGAAGGCTGGAAGCCGAGGAAGCAGGGTCTGACTGCCCCACATTGGGTGAGGGTGTCTGGGTGCCTCCGTGAGCACAGGGGCCAGCCGTCTCCGGAGACCCACGCGCGGGCTCCAGGCGCTGGAAGGTGACTGAGGCTAGGTGTCCAGGCCTTGCGCTGCACCAGCTCTGGGCGAGTAGAGGCGGCGCCGCAGTGTGCCCTCCTGTGGAACGCAGGGAACGCCGCGAGGTCGTAGAGGGACAGAAAATGGCAGGTCCTGGGCCCTAGGATTGTCCCAAGGAAAGACCTTCCGGGACGTGGGACGTGCCCCTGCTTCGGCGTGGTCTGCTGCCTCTCCCTACCCCCTGCGCTTCTTTGATTTCAGTTCATCCCACGGCCCTCTCCCGAGGATGCTTACCCCGGGGCCAGTGGCTTGCCACCCCGCCTTCCCAGCTCAGCCTTGGTGCTCCGCAAGTCCCAGGGAGTAGAACCATCCCGGACGCGCGCCTGGCCAGAGGGCGCAGTCGGGGGAAGGGAAGGGCAAGGCGGGCCCCGTGCGCCATGGAGGGGCGATCCTGGTCAGACTGTGCCCCAGTCGGCCTTGGGGAGGAAGCCACTGAGTCTGTCCCTAACCCCTCCGAGTACCCCCTTCCCTGGAGGGCAGATTCGAGCCGCAGCTCCTGCGCACGCACGGTTAAAAAAGCCACGGGCGGAACCGCCTCTGCGCAAGGAACAGGTCTGACCTGCGCCTGCAGCCCGGAGAGGGCGCGGGAGGTCCCGCAGCAGTCCTCCACCAGCCGGGAAACCCGAGCGGTGCCTTCAGCCCCGGTGGCTGCCTAAGCTTCCCGCTCCCCTCCCGCCAGCCTAGCTCAGCTACGCACACCCCCCAACTCGCCCCGCGCCTCTCGAGCTCCCGCGCATTCCACCCCCACTGGCGTCCTCTGCCCGCCCTCCTCCCCCTGCCCGTTTCCTCCTGCCCTCCCTTCCTTCCACAAGTGTTGCTTCGCTCTCTCCAGCGCACTTGGCGAGCTGGAGAGGGGAGAGGGATCCTGCGAGCTGTCGCAGGGCAGCGACTCCGGAGCCGCCGGCGAGGTGAGGTGAGGCGAGGCGCGGACGGACAGACTCTCCCCAGCTCTCCGCCGTCCCTTCCGATAGGCGGCAGGACCTGCGCCCAGCGCTTGCTCCCGCTAGTCCTCCAGGCCCCGGCCAGGCGCGCTCCTCCTCCGCTCGCCCCTCGCGCGAGGCGCGCTGGAAGCCAACGCGTGCTGAACCGAGCGCAGTGGCCGCCGACCACCGAGCGCCCCGAGCCGCTCCCTGCATGTGCGGCCGGCGGTCCCCGACAGCAGCCTCGGCAGCTTCGGCCGCGCCTCGAGAGGCGGCAGCAGCGGCTCCAGCGGCGGCCGAGCAGCCGAGCGCGGGCGGGGAGACACGATGCGCCGAGTCCTCCGGCTGCTCCTCGGCTGCTTCCTCACCGAGCTGCCTGCCTGGCGCAGGAGCGAGCGGGGCATCGGCAGCTGGCGCAGCTGGGCGGCGTGGTAGTGCTGGCTGGGGGCTACCGCTCCGGGGCCGCCTCTCGAGAGGCCGGCGAGGGCGCGGGGGTCTCGGACGCGCCCCCGACCCAGGCGCCCACGCCGGACTTCTGCCGGGGCTACTCCGTTGTAATGGGCCAGTGGGACCCGCCATTCAACTGCAGCTTGGGCGACTTCATCTTCTGCTGAGGGACTTGTGGCTTCCGGTTCTGCTGAACATTGAGAAACGGCGACTGAACCAGAGCACCTGCACCAACTACGACACTCCGCTGTGGCTCAACACTGGCAAGCCCCCCGCGCGCAAGGACGACCCTCCGCACCACCCCACGAAGGACAAGACCAACCTGATCGTTTACATCATCTGCTGGGTGGTGGCCGTCATGGCGCCTTTAGGCATCTTCACCAAGCTGGGGCTGGACAAAGCGCACCGGCCGCAAAGGGAGCACATGTCCAGGTGGGCCGCCTTCTCCCGGCGCCGTCGCCTCCCCTCCAGGCGCCGCTCTCTCTCCGCTTCCCTTTCCATCTTTCCCTGGGCAATGGGCTTCCCTCACCCTCCCTCGTCTCCTCTGGGGGAGGTCGCCCGGGAAACCAGCTTTGCCTCGGAGAGCGGAGAGGGGACGCTGGGCTCCGCACAGGTAAGGATTTGCGCGCTTGTGTGTATGTGGGGAGTGGTCTCTGCCCCCTTTACCCTCTTGCGGTCCCCTCCTGCCTAGGATTGAAACGGATCTGAGACACGCACAGCCCGGGAGCCTGTGGTCCCAGAGTCGCGTTTTGGGGAGGGGTCTACCCCTCGCATTCCAGATCCTAGCTTCTAGGTAAACAGAGCAGGCGGGCCCGGAAAGGGAAGGGGGGCTTGTGTGAGCCAGCGGTGCGTGTGTGAGGGAGGGACGAGTGTGTGCCGCCTGCAACTCGTTCGGCTCGAGAAAAAGTGGCGAGGGAGGTGGAGAGGGAGGGGAGGGCGAGAACAAAAGCCTTGCCTGGAGCGGCCGCCTCTCCTTAAGCTGCCAGGTCCCTGGAATTGGGACCTCGGTCGCCTCCCTGCCACCCGGATCCCTCGCCCCTTTCCGCTGTGGCCGCCACTCCCTGCTGGGGGCCAGAGCCTCCGCCGCGCCTGCTGCGCTCCTTGCGAGGGTTGGCGCAGTCTCCAAGGGCGGGAGCCCGCCCCTCGCCCCCTGCCCCCCTAATTCGTCAACTTTCCCGGTTGCCTTGTTCATTACGCAGGTCCCACAGCCAGCAAGTCGCAGCAGAGGGGAGAAGGCATTTGGGGATTAATGGAGCTATTTGCCTTTTACTTTTTATTTTTAAAATGTTTAAATTGATTCGCACAACCTAGTGACTTTGAAGGCGGAGGACGCAGCCACCAGAACGCAGCCCCCAGACCGGACTGAGGCCAGGGTTGGCGTGAGGTCTGGGTCCGCGGGATTGAAGAGCGACTGGGGGTCTTGGAACCTCTGGATGGTTGGGCTGATCTTCTTGCTGAGTGTAGGCAACGGGGTCGCCATGTACCACCCCCTTAGGCACAGACACACATCCTCCCCGCACCCGGCGGGTCCAGCGGGCACCCATGTGTGCCCATGCGCTCTGTTCGCCTGCCTAAAAAAAAATCTGAACAAAGAGACCCACCAAAAATAGGCGAAGGAACATTACCACGTCACTAGTAATTATTTTCTATTTATACGCAGGGTATCCCATGATATTTTTTTCCAGAGGGGAGGGATTTGGGGCAAGAGGTGAAGAAGTTCCTCTTGGTTTGGGTCAGCAGGGAGGTGTGGGTGGATGTTGGGGTCTTGAGGCACAAAAGTAAGCTTGGAGGGGATTCAGGAAACCCTGACCAACTGAGAGAGGAACACGCTGGCCCCGCCCACCTCCTGCACCCTGAAGATGCCTGTTGCCAGCCCCACAGGCCTGAGTTTCACTTCCCCGCAGTCCCTGCTGGTCTCTGCAAGTCCATTTAGCTTCCCGGGGTCTGCATTTAGGTGAAGGAAGAGTACCGAGGCAGCACTGCAACAGGCCACGGGTGTCACCTTAGTAGGGAGAGTCACCAGGGTTGGTAGATTGCCTTGCAGATTCGGGTTAGTTCCTCTGCTGAAGTAGCCATTGAGCCTTTTCCTTGCAAACCAGCGCTGACAGGAGCCCTTCTGTTTGAGTGGGGGGTGGAGGAGGGTAGGAAGAGCTGGAGAAGGGGAGGTGGGAAGGTGGGAAGGTGCCAGCAGAGCTAAGGGTAGGAGGCTCCCTTTGGCCTGAGGTGGGAGAAGGTGCTGTGTGCTCTTCAGGCCCTGTGTGATCTGGGTGTCCTGTTGAGACAGCGCTCTGCCCCTGACCTGAGGGCCCAGGAGGGACTCCCATTCCTGGCCTGCCGCCTTGCTTCTCTGTGGAGAAAAAGAATTCCTCCAGCTTAGGCGGTTGCAGCCACTTCTGCAAGGACCGCGAAAGGGCTGCTTGGGGGTGGAATCTCAGGGCACCCAGTCCTCTGATAACAGGACACAAGGCTCTCCTGGTACGCGTTTTTGGAATTCCAGAATGCAGTGGAAGTACATTCTCTTGAAGAGAAAGGATAGTTGATTTCTATTGGCAGTTTCTACCCTGTGGATTTCAACCCTAGTTGCTGCTTAGGACACCTAGAGTGCTTTTTTTATTAAAAAAAAAAAAATCTTGTTGCTAGGAGCCCTGCCCTGGACAATGTAGATCAGAATCTCTAGGGTTGCTGCATCTCTGTACTTCTGTAAAGCCCTCTAGGCTTCCCAGTGTGTGGCCAATCACTATTATGGAAAAGGAAGGAACATTTACCAGGCTCCACTCTAGGGTGTGTGTGTGTGTGTGTGTGTGTGTGTGTGTACTCCAGTGCATGGGTGTGTAAAATCCTTTAGTGGGCACGACCGACTTAGGAGATGGGTGCTATGAATTCCCACTTATAGATGAGAAAATCACGGCTCAAGATGGGTGGCTTCTCCAAGGTCACACAGTTCTAAAACTGTAGTCCCTAGCCCCCTGATTTCAACTGTTTTCAGTTTGCGTGAGCTTTGGGTGGGGGTGGGGGGCTTCCTGAAATGCACATTCTTGTGTTCTGTCCTGAAAGATTCCAGGTCACTAAAGTCTGGGATGAG
>JAINVK010001391.1:0-61270 GCA_030068075.1 Paguma larvata
AAACAAACTGAGGGTTGATGAGGGGAGGGGGAAAGGGGAAAGTGGGTGACTGGCATTGAGGAGGGCAATTGTTAGGACGAGCAGTGGTTGTTGAATGGAAACCAATTTGACAATAAATGATATATATATAAAAAAGTTAATTCTGGAAACACTGAAGTGCTCTGTAAGTCAAGATGGAATCTCATAGTCTCTCTTGATTGTCTGCAGTTTATATCACTGTCTGCTTCTTTGAATATCTGTTCTTCCCCAGAATCTCCACCATGAATTGCCAGGATTTTGTATTCATCAAGTCCACTTTGGAATTCGTACTTGAGGAAAAGCAATGTTGAATTTCTGAGTGGTTTTCCATTGTGTGCATGGATCACATTTATTTATCCTCTCACCCCTTGATGGACTTTTGGGTGGTGTCTCTATGGCTACCCTGAACACTGCTGTGTGCACATTTGGTGCCCAATTGCTATGTGTGACTGTAATGGAGAACTTGTCAGTGTGCATTTGTCTATCGCATAGAATCCTAAACCACCTAGAATGTCTTTCAACATAAACTGTGGGCTTGACTTCATAAGAAGTATCGGTGTTCTTTCAAAATGGGAAATACAGAGTACTAGAGAGTAAGGTTAGCATCTTGCAGGTAGAAGACCATAGAACAATTTGTCATATTCTTTTCAACTTTCCAGGCTCCCTACTCGCCAGCTGCCCGACAAAATCTCATGAATCAAAAATGGACTTAGGAAGGTGATGAATTTTGGTTTGCCCTGAAAACTGCTCTCAGCCAGGTTTTGTGGGAAAATACTGTGATTTAGCAGAGACAGTAAAAGAAATACAGGAAAGCACAGTCACCACATGTGATGGCCAGGGGTGACATCACAATCAGGATCTACACATACCTGAGAGAGATAGGAGAGGACTCCTTTCCTCACTTTCCTGTTCTGATTGTGAACATGTAAATATGCTGTGCTCATTCGTGTGCTGTGATGGGGCTAAAGGTGATGTGGTACAGGTGAATCCTCGAAAAATAAGGGATGGGTGCTTCACAGGAGATCGTGTGGCGTGTAGCTTGTGGCGGATCTTAACAACAGGTCTAGGGTTTCTTTTCAAACATGCCTTTTGAGGTCTTGGGGTGGAAGTTTCCCTTCAGGACCCATGGCTGGCATGAAGGAAGAGACCCTTCCTTGGTCACTCCAGGGCTGAATGAAGGCTACATCCCAGTGTCATCCCGGCCCATCCCTGAATGTCCTGTGCTTTGGACTGCTGGGTGTTGTTTCTCACATCATGAGCATTGGAGGTCACTGACAAGAAATGCCTGAATCCCTCGTGCACAATTCCTGAAAGGTGATAACTAAGCTTTGACGTTTCCCAATGGCAAAGGGAGGGAAGTGACGATTCGATGGGAAAGATGATTAAGAGCCAAGTGAGAAATGGTGATTACAAACACAGCAGCCTCAATGCCCCTAAGCACAGTTTCATTGACAGAATTTCTGTAAACTCTGAAAGGAACAAATCAGATTTCTACACCTATTTCCCTTTCCTTTCTGGTTTCCTGACCTGCTTCCTCGGTCTCCAGAGCAGCAGATGCAACCCTCCTTTTCCTGCAGCCCTCTTCCACTACTCCTAACTGAGTGCTGCTCCTTACCTGCAGAGACTTCCTCCTCGTCCTCGCTGCTGGAGTCCCCGATGCTCTCCAGAAACATATCTGTAGGAACACAAATATGAGATATCATCTCCTTAGTGAGGGGTCTTGCCCAGCATTCTTCCTCAAGTTGAGGTTTCCGAAGGTCACACAGAATCTGCCTGAACTCTCTGTCCTGTTCTCACGTATTCACTGGACTTGAAAGGGGGAACATTACAAGAAGACATGGATCACAGGTTCAAACATTCCCATGAGAAAGAGGAACTGCAGAAATCACCTTTTTACCATCATTTCTACATGCCCATTACACCTTGCCCCTCTAAATGTCACATCCAGAAATTCCACTTGTAACATGGCTATTGGGAGGGTGCAATCAGAGGTTTTCTATATTTTATTATTTTAGTGTAGGGCACTGAGTTAGCGAGTGTCTGTGTAAAATTGATTTTAGAAAGATTCCACCCTAATTCGCACAGCAAGAAAATTCAAAGATGAAGAAGACATAACTTCTCCTCCCCTGCTATTCCTCTGATATAAATTGCTAGTCGGATCTGAGTTTTGACATGTAAGTAAGGAGTTCCTGGTCCCCTGCCGGCACCATTTGACGTCTTCGGACACCAAAATAGGAAGGTCAACAGCCACTTACTAGAAAAATTGAGCACAAGTTCAATGAAACAATCAAAATCACAATGTCACTTTCTAGAAATCGAAAGTCCTAAAACACATATGGAAGCACAAAGTTGCCCACATAGACAATCTATTCTCGACAATGAAAAACAAGGCAGTAGCCCTATACACGTGGAGAGGAAAACAGAGTAGAAAGCTACAGAAAGCAAACACTATGGCACTGGGATAATTAAATAGGGAGATAGGCCACAGATAAGAATAGACAGACCCCATGTAATCTCTCACATTGATCATATACTCGCCAATACTACACAAGGGGCAAGGATAGTCTCTTCAACAATCCACAGATTGAGAAGACAACCTACACAATAGAAGAAAATATTGCCAATTTCTCTATCAGGAAAGTATTTATTTTCAAAATAGGAAGAGAGGGCAAGTAATCAAAATGAGAAGGGGGAAGAGACTTGCATTGTCATGCCTCACAGAGAAAAGAAAAGCAATGACCAGCAGGTTTAGGAAAAGATACTGAAAAAACTAATCATGAGATAAATGCCAATGCAAGGACAATGAGATATCACTTCATCAGTGAGCATGGCTAGTATCCAAAACAAAAACCAAAAGAAAAAAAACCTAAAACACACACACACACACACACACACACACACACACACACACCCAAACAAACAAACAAACAAACACCAAATACAAGTGTTGGTAAGGATGGAAAAATTGGAAACACTGACGGTAGTTAATCGTATGCAAAATGGGTCATTCCTCATGGAAGACTGTCTTGGGTTGACTCGAATAATGGCAAATAGGACTCCCATTAAAGCCAGTAATCATGGGTCTGAGTATCCTTCAAATGGAAATGAGATCATCACGTGAAAGTTCCACCTGCGATCCCATGTTCATTGCAGTATGTACACCATAGTCATGATAGGGAATTTTCTCCAGTGCATATCACCACAGAAATTTCAAAAAAAAAGTCGTATGTTCATATGATACAATATTATTAAGCTTTTGGAGGATGAAGACATCCTGGGATTTATGGAAATAGGAATGCCATAGAAAACATTCGTATAAGTGAAATAAGCCAATCTCAGGAAAACAAATAATTTCTGATTACATTTACAAGGGGACTGGAATATAGTCAGAGTCTCCTGGTAGCAGATTGCAGATGGGAAGTTGCCAAGATGGGCTGGAGGAAACGAAGCGAGGCTATTCCATGCTCGTGGAGAATTTGTCCTGTGAGATGGAAGAGTCTGGAAACATGCTGCACAACCCTGTGTGTTGAATTATCAAGAATGTGCTGTCTACTTGGAAATGTGTCATGTTCCCTGTGTCTTTACCACAAATTATAACTATGAAAAAAATAACTATGTTGCAGACACAAGGGTCATAGAGGTTGATGGAGAGAATGCCAGGAAGCCCATTTGTCCAGGTGCACAAGATGTGTACACAGGTCCCACACCAACAAGGTCGCCCTGTCCTTTCTCAGGCCCATTCACCAAGGAGCCCAATAACGCCGAAAGGGTAGGCAAGTGGGGCTCAGGTAATGTAGATTCTCCTGGTTTGCTGTCTTTAAATTTTTTTTAACATTTATTTATTTTTGAGAGACATAGAGACAGAGCGTGAGCCGGGGAGGGGCAGAGAGAGAGGGAGACACAGAATCAGAATCAGGCTCCAGGCTCTGAGCTGTCAGCAAACAGCCCGATGCGGGGCTCGAACTCACAGACCGTGAGATCGTGACCTGAGCTGAAGTCGGACGCTTAACCGACTAAGCCACCCAGGCGCCCCTGCTGTCTTCTTAATGAACCGCCAATAATCGAAATTCTGCTCCACATATTATAGACTTCCTGGACAAGCTAGCTTCAACTAGACACTTTCTGGAGTTCACAATGACATTTCAAAACCCAGAAGTCTCCTGTTGGTCTTGTTCCTTTGTGAAAACAGGCATATGGGAATGAAACTCTATCAAGCTGGATATTTTTCACGAGATTTAGGCTCTGAAGGAAACTCGATTCTTAATTTGGTTCTGTTTCTATTCATATAGTCTTAAAAGAACTGCCTTAAGTTGTGTACTGGTGAAAGCCTTCAGATTTCATCCAGCCCCTTTTCCCATTGTCAGATGGAGAGGACTGTGAGTGGGGATTCTCCCATCACCCTGTTGAGGTTCTATTTCCACTCCTTGGAGTACACACCATACCTTACAGTGATCCTTGGAAGAGAACCAAGTGCTCACTAATGCTCATCTCTGAAAAAGACCTTGTTGGTCTCTTTGAATTATACATTTTTCCCAGCACACACAACTATAACTAGGGTCAGTGGTGGGGGCCTGATATTCCATCTGAGAAAGACAGGTTTATTCTCAGCCACAGTATCTGAAGATAAACGGTAGCTTCCATTCTATGAAAGTGGACAAAGAAGGAGTGATTTACCCCAAATAGTCGCAGCGCTTCCTGCTTTCTGCACTTCCTACCAGATCTGGGTGCGATAAAAAGCCACCTGCAGAAGGAAGAAACCCTGCCTCAGCACTCTTTGACTAGAGTGACATGGGGAAGACTCCTTGCAGAGCCTCAGATGAAGACTGTTGTATGTCCGTAAGGTGGCAAGAGTGTCTTACCTTGACCCATGATGCCACGAGAATTACCAGGAGGTGAGGTCCTATTGTCACTGACTCTGTGACAGACATCTATACGATGCGGCAATTGTTTCCAGGTACACAGACATGTGTTGGGCGTACAAGGAACACATTTAATTGTACTATTAGATTGCCTTTAATATGCCTAAACACTCCTGATGTCATGGTGATAGGAGTTTGTATTGAGATACTTGACACCATCAACTGTAATGCTTAGGGAAGTATATATACATCTAGGGAAACACACCATACACCAAACACACACACACTACACACACACACACACACACACACACACACACACACACACAAGCACTGAGGGTTACAGCACATGAATACATGTGTAGACACCCTACTTCCCCACACACAAACCTACACCACCCCATGGCAGTACCGCTGCTACCAGGGACACTACCATGTGACCATAGGTCTTTTCCTGGAAAACCCCTTTGGACTTCCATGTGTCTTATTCTCATTCCAGCAGGAGCTGGAATCAGGGTGGTCCTGCCCAGTAAGTCAGCAGGAAAGCCCCACATTTGTCATCTATCCGATTTCTCCTCACCAGAAGACTGAGTTCAGAATACCTACCACTTTCACATTCTTGCAGGGTGCTCTGGAAAGTCAGAAAAGAAAACACTATCAGGATCTGATGATGTCAGTGTTGGTTTGTTTTACTCACAGGAGCAAACCAGAAGGGAAAGAGAGATAGAAGCCAGGGAACATAGAAGCAAGAGCAGAGCAAACATAGGCATAGACAAAAGCATCAAATATTCCAACAAGGTGTATGTCCCAAGTCCTTTGTAGTGTATTTTAATGTTTATGTGTTTTCGAGAGATAGAGAGAGAGAGAGAGAGAGAGAGAGAGAGAGAGTGAGCAGTCGGGGGAAGGACAGTCAGTGAGGGAGACACAGAAGCAAAACCATGCTCAGGCTCTGTGCTGTCAGAGCAGACACTTATGGGAGGATCTATCTCAAGGACAATGAGATCATGACCTGAGCCAACGTTGGATAATTAACAGACAGACCCACCCATGCACTCGCCAACTTTGTTTCGAAAAATGATATGCAAGAACAAAAACTGGCTGCTGGTGAAATGCTCACTATCCTGCAAGTGGAAACTGATACCGCTCTTTTTTAAACACCTTTCCAATCAGGAATCCACTGGTCATAAACTGTCACTGGACGTTCTTCATATTAAGTAAGTTGTATATACCAACAGGTGCACACGTGCTGAGAGCTGTACACCTTAATTCTGCTTAAGCAGAAATAAACAATCTTCATTCTTACGCTAAGAAAGGCAAGATTACCTCGGAGGTCAACGTTGTGTCTCTGTTTCCACTCTCACCACAAATGTCTTCCATGAGGGCATTGGACGTACCTAAGAAGACACACGGAGAGTTGCAAGATGCCAGGGGGACTGCTCAGGATTGTTCCAGGAGCTTTGCTCGATGGGGTCAAGGACAGGAGTATATGGAGATGCGTGGTTAGTGAGTATCAGCTAAGCTACTGCTTGGCCATCCTTGAGAGATATAGGAAGGTAAAAGAGTACAGCAGGCAAGGAAATCAAAACAGGGCCTCTGAATTTCAGCGGCAAGGAATCTAATCAATGTGAAATACTGGAAACAAGGCGAAACCCTGGGATGCATGCTATGTTTTCCTGAAGGAGTCCTATGCCCCTACTGCCTGTCTGAGCCTTGGGAAATGATCCTATGTTGTGGACATTTTCAGGAAAATGTCTTTGTTCTGTGCAGAGATATGCAACCAGAGGGGTTGAAACAATCCTCACTACCAAGCTTGACTCTGGGGTCAGATTTACCATGGTCCGCTCAGGGTGTGCTACAATGTTTGAGCACCTCTTAGGGCTTATGGTACTGTTATGAAATTGACAAGATATCTTCCAGATACTTCTCTGCTTGAAACCAATATGACACACGCTCCTAGGTGTGAAATATGTTGGTCCATTTGTTACTCTTCAGACCCCATCCTCAGAAAAGGAATATGAAATCAACGTTCAGGTGAAGCTGTGCTGCCAGAAGAATGTACCCTTTTAGGCAGTGTGCGCGGTGAGCACGGCTTCTAGTCCTGGAAATTGGAGTCCTGCCTTGTTCTGTATCAGTGGCGCATGTCTTCTGAAGGAACGCAGACTCCACACACCCACACGCACATCACATCACATCCACTCACACAGCAACAACCCGTGACCCTCTTACACAAACACCACACCACCTACGTGACCTAGTTGTTTTCAGGGACTGTAGGACGTGGATATATTGTTTTCCCGTAGGATTCGATTTTCTCCCCAAACCCCACTCTCCAATCCCAGCGTTAACACAGAAATCAGGCATCTCTGTAGACCAAAGCAGATGAGAAAGCCCCACCTTCATCCCCAGTTGGAGCTCTCCTCAAGGCCACATTAGTTCTACTTTCCGTAGGGTGTAGTGGTACTGTGGCCTCACCCTGCAATTACAGAAAAAGAGACACTATGACATTCACATCATCCTGGGCACAGGGTTTCCATATGGAGTTTGTCCTCTTGATGATGTTAGCAGCTAATTCGGCTGCAGTTTTTGAGTCAGTGACTTCTAACAATCATACAAAGGTCACCTGTGAAAAGGCTCCACTTTTCAAGGTCACATCTCACAAGTCACTTTGACCAGCAAATACAAAATTCTTTTCCACAGAGGAAAATTATCTACTGAGAAATGCTCCCTACAGTATAGTTTCTGATGGCGTTGTCCTTATTGATTTTTTTTCTCTTGGGAAATCATGTCAGTTGGTGATAAGATCTCAGGAAAAACCCTCGCCTGCAGTAAATTGTATATCATCTCTTGATTGGTCGTACACAGATGATTGCATCTTAATTCCCATGAAATCGAAGTAAAACAGTGGTGCCTTTGCAGATACAGAAAATATCTTTACCTCAGGAAGAGATACAACTGATTCCTCCGCCTTCCCACTTGGAAGCTCCTGCATTGGTCCCTCGTGGGGAGCTAGGAGGAATCAAAGCAACCGTCAAGACACTCGGGGGCAGCTCAGGAACTACCGATGTGAACATGAGGTGAGCGTGTGCATATGGGTGAATAGTAATTATGGGTAGTGCTGCTGCTGGGCATCCTCGTTGGGGACAAAGGATTGCACAGAAGAGAAGCAGGTAAGGTCTGGGTAAGAGGCCTTTGGTCTTTCTTTTTTTTTATTTTAATTTTATAATAGTTTATTTTCAAATTGGTTTACATATAACACCCAGTGTTCATCCCAACATGTGCCCTTTTTAATGCCCATCACCCCCTCTGCCCCCTCCCTCATCCCCCTTACCCTCAGTTTTTTCTTAGTCTTTGAGAGTCTCTTATGTTTTATCTCCCTCCCTCTCTGTGTCTTTTTTTCCTTTCCCCTCTTCTCCTCCCCCTGGTTTTTGCTTAGTCTCACAAAGTCCACCTATTCGTGGAAACATATGGTATCTGTCTTTTTCTGACTGACTTATTTCACTTAACATAATACCCTCCAGTTCCATCCATGTTGCTACACATGGCCAGATTTCATTTTTTCTCATTGCCACGTAGTAGTCCATTGTATATAAGTACCATAACTTCTTTATCCATTCGTCAGTTGATGGGCACTTGGTCTCCTTCCATGATTTGGCTATTGTCGAAAGTGCTACTATGAACATTGGGGTACACGTGCTCCTATGCATCAGCATTTCTGTGTCTCTTGGGTAGATTCCTAGCAGGGCTATTGCTGGATCATAGGGTAGCTCTATTTTCATTTTTTTGAGGAACCTCCACACCGTTTTCCAGAGTGGCTGCACCAGTTTGCATTCCCACCAACAGTGTAGGAGGGTGCCTACTTCTCCACATCCTCGCCAGCATCTATAGTTTCCTGATTTGTTCATTTTAGCCACTCTGACTGGTGTGAGGTGGTATCTCAGTGTGGTTTTGATTTGTATTTCCCTGATGATGTGTGACATTGAGCATTGTTTCATGTGTCTGTTGGCCATCTGAATGTCCTCTTTGGAGAAGTGTCTATTCATATCTTCCGCCCATTTCTTCACTGGGTTGTTTGTTTTTCGGGTTTGGAGTTTGGTAAGTTCTTTATAAATTTTAGATATTAGTCCTTTATCCGATATGTCATTTGCGATGATCTTTTCCCATTCCATTGGTTGCCTATTCGTTTTGTTGGTTGTTTCTTTTGCTGTGCAGAAGCTTCTTATCTTGATGAGGTCCCAATAGTTCATCTTTGCTTTTAATTCTCTTGCCTTTAGCCAAGATGATCCTGATGAAGTTTAGATAGTTAATGAAACTTGTGGAAACCCTGAAGGGCCTTGTATGTCAAGATGGAGTCTCATACCCCTCTTGATTGTCTGCAGTTCAGTTATCACTGTCTGCCTCTTTGAAAATCTGTTCTTCCTCTAGAGTACTCATCACCTGTTTGCCAGGATTTTGTATTCATCATGTCTCCTTTGGAATTTGTACTTGAGGAAAAGCAACGTTGAATATATGAGTAGTTTTACGTTGTGTGCATCCATCACATTTATTTATCCTCTCACCCCTTGATGGACTTTTGGGTGGTGTTTCTATGGCTACACCGTGAACACTGCTCTCGAGGACGTTGGGTGCACAATTTCTCTGTGTTATTGTAATGGGGATACTTGTCATTCTGCAATTGTCAAACTCATAGAATCTTAAACCACCTAGAATGTTTTTCAACAGAAACTGTGGAATTGACTTCGTAAGAAGTATTTATTTTTTTCATTAATGGCGACATATGTAATACACTCAAGTAAGGTGTTTTCAATGGGGGAAGTGGAGCGGTGGTATATTGGAACTTGCTTTATTCTCTGTTCCAATTTTATGCTAAGCGAAACCTGTTTGTGGTCAGTCATGTCCACTGTTTTCTAAAAACCTGGAACACTGTTCTCGGGATGATCTGTATTGATCTCTGGTCAAATGGTAGCTATTGTGCATACATTCAGGAAGTAGACACTTGGGGAGTATTCAACATGGATCCTGTGTTGATGTAGAAATGCCTCTTAATTTCTATAGTTATTGTACTATGATCGAGTTAATGAATGTAAATTTCTAGCCAGGAAATCACAAAAACATGTGCCTCAAGATTTCATGCTGTTCTGGTGGTACAGGACAATAAATGAAACATATATTCTTAATCATCTTAATGAGTAAATTTCCACGGTACCTTCCTCTGGCTCACGAAAAGGGGACACTCTCCTGCGTGAATGGAGGCAGACTCTTTCTTTTCTGGACCTCGTAGTCCTGGGTGGCACATCTTCTGCCTCACCGCGACAGCAGTTTCCTGGGAAATGCAGAGAAATAGAGAGTAAGGTTGGCATCTTGCTGGCAGAAGAGCAGAGAACAATGTGTCATACACTACTCATAGTTGAACCTTCCACTCTCCCTAGTCACCAGCTGCCCGACAAATCTATGCACCATTACTCGACTTTGGAAGATGTTGAGCTTTGGTCTGCCCTGAGAAGCGCCCACAGCCAGGTTTTGTGGGCTAATACTGTTCTTTAGCAGAGACATTAACAGAAATGAGGGGAAGCACCGTCATTGCACGTGTTTGCCAGGGTTTACATCCCAGGAAGGAGGTAGAAGAGGGCTCCCTTCCTCACTTTCCTGTTCTGTGATGTGAACATGTTAATATGCTGTGCTCATTCGTGTGCTATGATGGGGCTAAAAGTGATGTCCTGCAAGTGAAACCTCGTGAACAGGAAAGGCTGGGTGCTGCACAATTGCTCTGGAAGTGCTCCCTTACTGAATGCCTGCAGAAAGAGCTAGACAATGATAATGGGTGAATCCAGAGAGGGGACTGAGAGGCCTGCACCGTGTAGGAGGATGGAAGCTCGCTCTCTAGTCTTCACATGGGAATGATTCTCTACAGCTCAGAGAGTACATGTATCATCTACTCCTATGATTCCCCACACATCGGCACTGTTGGGAGGGCAAGCAGGGGCTGTCAGTTCTATTTTACAGTGGTGGACACAGAAATTTAGGGACACAAAAGGATCTGTTTGGTGTGTCCAACATGATGTGTGATGGACCCCGACAGCAAGGTAGTTAGATCCCTGGGTCAGAGAGACCCTGAGACCTGCCCAGGGTCTGGGAGGAAGTGCTCTGGACCCATGAATCCAGAGCTGTCCTCACTTACAGAAATCCTCCTGTCCTAAGGTTTCTCTGGGAGACAGTGGGAGCCAGGCAGGAGGGGTCTGTGCTAAGAAAATAATCTGAATCCTAACCCAGCCTCCTGCCTCTCTGTTTAAGTCCCTGGCAGAAAACATGATGCAGTTGGTCCAAATCAAGCCCCAGGGAAGACCGGGGAATCGCAACCTTGGCCATCCTCCCCCAGCTTCCTCAGAAAGTCAGCTCGCTCAGCCAGGGCATTCCCAATAGCTATTTGACCACTCACATGGACCAGTGGTCTGCTTGGCTCCAATGCTGATTCAAAATTTGGGCCATTCCAGACCAACTGCCACACTAGGACTCAGACAAGAATAATCTGCTTCCCTTCAACTGACCAACCCTGGGTCAGAAGTTGATGGGGGATGAACAAGAAAGTTACCATCCATGCTGGATCTTCTGGTTGAATGAATTAAGTCTATGATTCTCAGAGTCTTACTACTGATCAGAGTCAAATCCTAAGGGACCTGGAATAAGGTCTGGCGTAGAGCAAGCTTGGATGCAGTGGCTGCAGGCAACACTTCCTTGTTCCTTCCTTCCTCCCACATCTAATCTTTATTCTTATCTCTCTTGATCCTATCTGGACATTGGAGGTGCAGAGGGCAGACTCCTGTCCCCTTTAGAGAGTCCCCTCCTTATACACCGCCTGGAGTCCCCATCCCAGGTCCTTCTTTGATGGTCATCAGACGGTCAATTACTTCGTTGCCAAATATTCATGCCAACGACCCGATGGCATGTTCCCTTCTCCGTGGCACTCAGGGATCAGCCAGACACCTCATGGTCCCTTCCATAGCACCTAAGAAATCCGCGTTTCTTTCCTTCTCAAAATGTCGTGATTGAGGCTACTCATATGTACGTTCAGAATTTGACCTCTACATCGAGAAGAGGTGAGCTCTAATGCCCTTCTCTGTCATGTCTGTTACTGGGGTGGCATCAAGATTCTCCTGATCCAAAGAGAGTAGTGTGGGTGCGTTCACTGTGGGTGTTCTCACGGAAGTCTGTGTACATCGTGGGCATTTAGAAATAGCACAGTTTTCTACCCAAGAGACACAGGATTGCTGATGCATAGGAGCACGTGTACCCCAATGTTCATAGCAGCACTTTCGACAATAGCCAAAACATGGAAAGAAACTAAGTGCCCATCAACTGACGAGTGGATAAAGAAGATGTGGTACATATATACAATGGACTACTATGTGGCAATGAGAAAAAATGAAATCTGGCCATGCGTAGCAACATGGATGGAACTGGAGGGTATTATGTTAAGTGAAATAAGTCAGTCAGAAAAAGACAGATACCATATGTTTCCACGAATAGGTGGACTTTGTGAGACTAAGCAAAAACCAGGGGGAGGGGAAGAGGGGAAAGAAAAAAAAGACACAGAGAGGGAGGGAGATAAAACATAAGAGACTCTCAAAGACTAAGAACAAACTGAGGGTGAGGGAGATGGGGGGGGAGAGGGGGTGATGGGCATTAAAAAAGGGCACATGTTGGGATGAACACTGGGTGTTTTATGTAAACCAATTTGAAAATAAACTATTTTAAATAAAAAAAAAAGAAATAGCACAGTTTTCTGTATTCAAGAAGATCTGTATGGAAGCCAGCTCCATTGAAAAATCAAAAGTACAAATTAAGTATTACAGCAACACAAGATACTACATTATTAGAACTCGGTTGACAAATTACGGGCAAAGATGACAACAAGGAGAAAAATTGAGTGAAAAGTAGCCTACTTGAAACAACATAATTCAGAAAATCAATAGGAACATACCTAACGAGCAACAGTTCAGATTTCCCATCGTGGGGAACTTCTCAGTCACCACTGCAACATCTCAGCTCACGAAGTGACAGTTGGAATGGAACCAAAGGTGCATCATCACATCTCCATGGCGATGACGGGTCATCAGAGAACTTTAAACGTGAAAGCACCTCTCTATTCTGTGGGTCTAGCTTACTCCTGTCTGGCCTACTGTGTGTCCTCATGGGCCCGTGTGCCACTTAAGACAGTATGTTTTGTTTCAAAACCCAATTCCTAGTCCCACACTATATTCTTCTCTGTTTGGGAGAACAAGGGAGAGCAGGAAAACCGTCCTGCCTTCTAGTGGAGTTGACAGTGAAATTTTCAGTTTGGAGAGAAATACATGAAACATGTTAAGAATAAAAAGAGATTCCTTTCTTGATTACAAATCCCAGCTCATCCCACTTCTGCCATTCCGTACTAATGGTACACATTGAGACAAAACTATTTCCATTTGTTCTAGAGAGAAGATGAGCATCAATAGAAATTCAATTTTCAAAAGTCGCATTACTCTCTTTGCACATAGCTATCATATTATATCTTGTCATCATCATATATTTCATATCTTTGCACTGTATGCAACAAAATCTGTACACTTAGTGAAGTCTTCGGAACTCCTTGAATGTTGTCACTGGTGCGATACATATTCACTGGGCAATTAATAAAGTGAGACTCCATATATTCTCAACTAAGTGTTCAGTAAAAATATAATCAAGGTTATTTTGTCTTCATGTATTCATTCATGTGTTTATTGATTTGTTGATTTCTGTGTGCACTGATTTATTAATTTATTTTGAGAACTTGAGAAAGGAGAGAGTAAGAGGTAGAGAGAAAAAGGGAGAACCAAAGCATGCTCCATGCTAGCATGGACGTCGTCGTGGGGCGTCGTCCCCAGACCCTGGCATCATAACCTGAGTGAAATCAAGGTTCGGACACTCACAGATGGAGCCACCCAGCTGTCTTCTGTAAAGGAATAATGTCGGATAACAAAACTATACAATTAAATATGTGTTCTGATTCTTCATTCATCCATCCTCACCATATGGTCATGAAAGCTCACCATAGGCATGGAGGTGAGCAGCCACACAGAACATGGAAAGACTGAATATCATTACATAAATGGAGTGTGTTGCCACACTTAAAATGCAGTAGGGGATCAAGATGGGGGAAAAGAAGTAATACCCGCTGCTGGTCTCTGGCGATTCAATCTGAGAGGGACTGAGACCGAGAAACTCTCAATCGTAGGGATCTGCAGGAAGAGGAGCTGGAAGCTACAGGAAAGAGAACACAAAATCCAGAGCATTTGGGGACACTGAGGAGAAATAGGAAATAAACCAATACACACATTGCCAAAATGAACAAACAGAAGAACTCCCCTCAAAAAACTATACAGGAAAGAGTGACAGCACAAGAAATGATGAAAGTAGACATAAGCAACTTAACAGAACAAGAATACAGAATGATAAACATAAAAATACTCGCAGGGCTTGAAAAAAGCATAGAAGAAACAGGGGGACCCTAGAGACAGAGATCAAGGTCCTAAAAAACGATCTACAGGCATTAAAAATGCTTTAAATGAGGGGCAAAACAAATTGGAGGCGGCCATAGTGCGGATTGCAGAGATAGAAGAGAGAATAGGGGAATTAGAAGATAAAATTACAGAAAAGGAGGAAGCAGAGAAAAAGAGAGAGAAACTGATTCAGGAGCAGGAAGGAGAATTCGAGAGCTGAGCGATGCAATCAAACAGAATAACATCCGTATTATAGGAATACCAGAGGAAGAAGAGGGAGAGAAAGGAATCGAAGGGGCACTTGAATAAATCATTGATGAGAACTTCCCCAACATGAAGAAAGAAATGGGCATTGAAGTCCAAGAGGCACAGAGAACTCCCCTCAGACGTAACCCGAATAGGCCCTTAGCAAGACACATCATAGTGAAGCTGGGAAAATACAAAGATAAAGAGAGAATCCTGAAAGCAGCTAGGGATAATCGGGCCTTGACTTACAAAGGAAGACACATTAGGTAGTAGCGGACTTATCCACAGAAACTTGGCAAGCTAGAAAGGAATGGCACAAAATCTTCAATGTGATGAACAGGAAGGACGTGCAGGCAAGAATCCTTTATCTGGCCAGCCTGTCATTCAAAATGGATGGAGACATAAAGGTCTTCCCAAACAAACAAAAACTGAAGGAATATATCACAAATAAACCAACCTTATAAGAGTTCCTGAGGGGGACTCTATGAAGGAAATGTTGCAAGGAACACAGAGCACCAGAGACATCCTTACAAACATGAAACCTACAGACAACACCTTGACTGTAAACCCACATTTTTCAATATTAACACTGAAGGTAAACTGACTAAACGCTCCAATTAAAAGACACAGGGTAACGGAATGGATTAGAAAACAAGACCCATCTATCTGCTGTCTTCAAGAGACCCATTTTAAACCTGAGGACACCTTCAGACTGAAAGTGAGGGCATGGAGAGCTATCTACCATGCCACAGGAACTCAGAAGAAAGCTGGAGTAGCCACACTTATATCGGATAAACTGGACTTTAAAGTAAAAGATGTAATAAGAGATGAAGAAGGGCATTATATAATAATCACAGGGACTATTCAGCAGGAAGAGCTAACAATTAAAAATATCTACGCGCCGAATTCTGGGGCACCCAAATTTGTCAAGCAACTAATTACAAACGTAAGCTGTCTTATTGATAAAAATGTGCTAGTTGCAGGAGACCTTAATACCCGACTCACAGCGCTGGATAGATCCACTAAACAGAGAATCAGCATGGAAACAATGGACCTGAACGACACGCTGGAACACATGGGCCTGACAGATATCTTCAGGGCCCTTCACCCAGAAGGAAAGGAATTTACATTCTTCCCAAATGCACATGGTACATTTTCCAAGATAGACCACATTTTGGGGCACAAGGAAGCGCTGAATAAGTATAAAAAAATTGAGATCATACCATGCACAATTTCAGACCACAATGCTTTGAAACTTGAAATCAAACACAGGAAAAAGTCTGGGAAGCCCCCACAAACATGGAGGCTAAAGAACAACCTACTAAAAGACGAATGGGTCAACCGAGCAATCAGAGAAGAAATTAAAAAATACATGGAAACAAATGAAAATGAAAATACGACAATCCAAACACTTTGGGATGCGGCAAAGGCAGTCCTGAGAGGGAAATATATTGCAATCCAGGCCCCTCTCAAGAAACAAGAAAAATTCCTAACACAAATTCTAACAGCACGCCTAAAGGAACTAGAAGCAGAACAGCTAAGACAGCCTAAACCTAGCAGAAAGAGAGAAATAACAAAGATTAGGGCACAAATTAATCATATGGAAACAGAAAAAGCAGTGGAACAGATCAATGAAACCAAGAGCTGGTTCTTTGAAAAAAATGAACAAAATTGATAAACCTCTAGCCAGGCTCCTCAAAAAGAAAAGAGAGAGAAACCAAATCAATAAAATCATGAACGAAAATGGAGTGATTATAACCAATCCCTCAGAAATACAACCAATCATCAGAGAATATTATGAAAAACTCTATGCCGTCAAATTGAACAACCTGGAAGAAATGGACAAATTCCTAAACAGCCACATGCTACCAAAACTCAAACGGGAAGAAAAAGAAAACTTGAACAGACCCATAACTAGTGAAGAAATTGAATCAGTTATCAAAAATCTCCCAGCAAATAAAAGTCCAGGGCCAGATGGCTTCCCTGCATAATTTTACCAGACATTTAAAACAGAGTTAATACCTATCCTCCTCAAGCTGTTCCAAAAAATTGAAACGGAAGGAAAACTCCCGGACTCATTCTATGAAGCCAGCATCACTTTGATTCCCAAACCAGATAGAGACCCAGCAAAAAAAGAGAACTACAGGCCGATATCCTTGATGAACATGGATGCAAAAATTCTTAACAAGATATTAGCAAATAGAATCCAACAGCATATAAAAAGAATTATCCACCACGGTCAAGTAGGATTCATCCCTGTGTTGCAGGGATGGTTCGACATTCGTAAATCAATCAACGTGATACATAACATAAACAAAAGAAAAGATAAGAACCATATGATCCTGTCGATTGATGCAGAAAAAGCAGTTACAAAATACAGCATCCCTTCTTAATAAAAACTCTCGAGAAAGTCTGGATAGAAGGAACATATTTAGACATCATAAAAGCCATTTATGAAAAGCCCACAGCTCATATCATCCTCAATGGGGAAAAACTGAGAGCCTTCCCCCTGAGATCAGGAACACGACAGGGATGTCCACTCTCACCACTGCTATTTAATATAGTGTTGGAGGTCCTAGCATCAGCAATCAGAGAAGAAAGCAAAATAAAAGGCATCAGGATAGGCAAGGACGAAGTCAAACTTTCACTTTTTGCAGACGACATGATACTTTACATGGAAAACCCAAAAGAATCCACCGAAAGCCTACTAGAACTGATCCATGAATTTGGCAAAGTTGCAGGATACAAAATCAACGTACAGAAACCGGTTGCTTTCCTTTACACCAACAATGAAGCAATAGAAAGAGAACTATAGAAGCGAATCCCATTCACAATTGCACCAAAAACCATCAAATACCTAGGAATAAACGTAACCAAAGATGTAAAAGACCTTTACGTGGAAAACTATAAAAAACTTATGAAGGAAATTGAGGAAGACAAAAAGAAATGGAAAAACATCTCATGCTCATGGATTGGAAGAATAAATATCGTTAAAATGGCAATACTACCTAAAGCAATCTACACATTCAATGCAATCCCAATCAAAATTGCACCAGCATTCTTCTCAAAGCTAGAGCAAACAATCCTAAAATTTGTATGGAACCACAAAAGACCCCGAATAGCCAAAGTAATTCTGAAGAATAAAACCAAAGCGGGAGGCATCACAATCCCAGATTTTAACCTCTACTACAAAGCGGTAGTCATCAAGACAGCATGGTATTGGCACAAGAACAGACAAATAGACCAATGGAACAGAATAGAGAACACAGAGATGGACCCACAAGCATATGGCCATCTAATCTTTGACAAAGCAGGAAAGAGTATCCAATGGAAAAAAGACAGCCTCTTTAACAAATGGTGCTGGAAGAACTGGACAGCAACATGCAGAAGAATGAAACTAGACCACTTCCTTACACCACTCACAACAATAAACTGTAAGTGGATGAAGGACCTGAATGTGAGACAGGAAACCATCAAAATCCTAGAGGAGAAAGCAGGAAAAAACCTCTTTGACCTGAGCCGCAGCAATTTCCTACGCGACACATCTCCAAAGGCGAGGGAATTTAAAGCAAAAATGAACTATTGGGACCTCATCACGATAAAAAGCTTCTGCACAGGAAAGGAAACAACCAACAAAACTAATAGACAACCGATGGAATGGGAAAGGATAAAGGCAAATGACATATCAGATAAAAGACTAGTATCTAAAATGTATAAAGAACTTACCAATCTCCACACCCGAAAAACAAATAATCCAGTGAAGAAGTGGGCTGAAGATATGAATAGACACTTCTCCAAAGAGGACATTCAGATGACCAACAGACACATGAAACGATGCTCAAAGTCACTCATCATCAGGGAAACACAAATCAAAACCACACTGAGATACCACCTTACACCGGTTCAAGTGGCTAAAATGAATAAATCAGGAAACTATAGATGCTGGCGGGGATGTGGAGAAGCAGGCACCCTCCTACACTGTTGGTGGAAATGCAAACTGGTGCAGCCACTCTGGAAAACGGTGTGGAGGTTCCTCAAAAAAATGAAAATAGAGTTACCCTATGACCCAGCAATAGCACTGCTAGGAATCTACCCAAGAGACAGAGGAATGCTGATGTATAGGGCCACGTGTACCCCAATATTCATAGCAGCACTTTCGACAATAGCCAAATCATGGAAGCAGACCAAGTGCCCATCAACTGACGAATGGATAGAGAAGTTGTGGCACATATATACAATGGACTACTGCATGGCAATGAGAAAAAAATGAAATCTGGCCATGTGTAGCAACATGGATGGAACTGGAGGGTATTATGTTAAGTGAAATAAGTCAGTCAGAAAAAGACAGATACCATATGATTCCACGAATAGGTGGACTTTGTGAGACTAAGCCAAAACCAGGGGGAGGGGAAGAGGGGAAAGGAAAAAAAGACACAGAAAGGGAGGGAGATAAAACATAAGAGACTCTCAAAGATTAAGAACAATCTGAGGGTGAGGGAGGTGACGGACATTAAAGAGGGCAAGTGTTGGGATGAACCCTGGGTGTTATATGTAAACCAATTTGAAAATAAACTATTATAAAATTAAAAAAAAAGAAGTAGGTACGTTCAGGGAATAGAACGCTATGCGACAAAACTCTCTCAAAGTGGATTCATCAAAGTACTTAGAAGTAATCAATCTAATGAGTCATGAAAGACACAGAAAACTGGCATAATACACATAGTGCTCTATTTTCTTCAAGGATTACCCCATTGAGGGTCAATTGGTTGGGAAAGAACTGCTAATATGACATTGCTCTGAAAAATGACTGGTTTCAGTTGGGACAGACCTTTGCTGTATCTAACAAGTGGAGTCATAATGAAGTCACCAACCAATGAAGACGAAGTCAGTAAATCTAAGGAACGCCGCATGAAAGTGCTTGTTGTAGTGTCAGTGGTACATGGCTCCTGAATTAATACATCCCGAAGGACATCCAGAAATGTTAATGCTTGTGACTTCCACAGGCGGAACCTGGAAACCAGAATGAGGCAGGATGAAAACTCTCATGTTAGCGTAGATTCTACGAGAGCATTTCATTTCGAATGAGCATGTTATTCTTGTTGTGCTGACTACCAAGATATTTCCAAAAAACCTTACCCTTGCAAATGCTGGCAGGAGACACTCACTTGACTTTGCTCATGGTCATAGATTAAGGAATTCGGACAGGAAATGTGAAGATGTATCTTTTGTGCTCTATGATGTTGGGGCCTCAGCAAGGTAAACCCACTGGCACTGAGCTGGAATCCTCTGGATGTGACTCCTCCTCATGTTTGGTCGTGAAAATACATTTGGCGGGAGGACCTCTATGAGACCTCCCACTGCCCTAGGCATTTTCAGTGCATGAAGGCTTCTTAAAGGCTGAGGGCTCCACAGGCTGGTGAAACAAGTGACCCAGCAGAGGCTCACGGAATTTTTCCAGCAGAAACGTGGAAGTTACACAGCATTGATTTTAGGGTACCTGTCCGTGTCAGGGAAGCACTAGTGTTCACTCTGATCCCAGCGGAATAATCCCACCTTTCACGAGGAAACATGCCAAAACAATTGCAAGCTGCTTTGTTATCTTGCCACACGGATAGACAAGTCTCACAGCTTCCTAGATGTAATACCATTCCAAAGTCTGTGGTGCAGGCCATGTTGGCCTTTGGCAAAGTCCAAGTGCAAGAACAGCATAGGCTGAACTCCTGCCTCCACCCCCGTGAGATGTTTTGGAAGGAAACACATTTGGAAAGACTTCCAGAAAGTTTATAAGACGATAAAACCTAACTCATACGAAAAGTTGCTCTATTAGGGAATCATGTCCTCCACTCGCACATCAGGACATAATCTGTGACTGCCCCCCCCACGTGGATATATGCAATACGCAGCGTCCGCATGGCGATTATGCTGCACTGAAGCTAAAAATGAAATCACGACAAGAAAAGCCAACATCAGTCCTCTAGCTGTCTACTTCTATCCCTCATAGTAAATTTCTGCCCAGAACTATGTTCTGAGACGGTAGTCTTAAAAGTGTCTTGCCATTCTTTCCATGAAATCCTTTATTTGGACATCATATTTTGTTTTATTTATTTTAATTTGTTCTTTAATTTTCTATAGAGGCGGGCAGAGGAGCCTAAGCGGTCTCTGGTGACTGCAGAGAGCCCGAGGTAGAGCTCGAACCCATGTACAGTGAGATCGTGACCTGAGCCAAAGTCTGAAACTTGACCAACTGAGACACCCTGATGCCCTTGGAAATCTGCCTTTATATTTGAGGAAAAGTGTATTTCTCTCTGAAGAAAACGTTTTTACATGCCACTGGGTTTCTTTAGACAGTAGCAAATGATTTACAATATTAGTGAATCAGTGAACCTCAAAGAGTAGATAAAGTCGTTAGTTTTTCATCCCTAGGCTAAACTCCTTTGAGCCACACTAGGCCTCGGGTCTCCAATCTGGGCCTTCATGATGGAAGTAGTCTCCACACGAATGGAGGTGTTATGGAACATGTAAGCAATAGATGATATGAAGCAAGAAATTCAAAATATATCGTGGAATGTAAACAACATGTCAAACAACGTGTTTGTCCTTTCAATCCTTTTCAGTATAGAAACCACTTCTATGGGTATGTATTCAGGCTTTTTCTGCCATTCAGAAATGAATATTCATTTGTCCATATGGATGCCAGTTTCTACCAATGAGATTACTTCATATTATACTGTTCTGCAAGTTGTCATTTACAGGAAACCATAAGGGCATCTTTGTAAATCTGTACCACAGTGACCTCACTGAAGTGAATATATGCTCAGTATTGCAATGTACAACGTTACAAGCAATACTTTGTGAAGCAGGTTTTTTCGTTTCTGAAATTTTGCTGTGTGAGAATCCTCTACATACTTGTTGACCTAGAAGTGAGAAACTTCTGAAGATGAGGCTTCTAGAAGTGGGAATATGTAGTGTCGATATTGAATGAATCTAGATGTAGAAGTATCCGGGATAAAGACATAATAGGTGATGATAGTCAAGGACACAAGAGGATATACCAGGTGGACGGCACATGTAAGTCTGTGAAACCCCATGCTGAGGAAGGGAGGCAGAGAGTTGGCTGGCGAACAGGGCAGGCTTGAGAGAGAATAGGGATCATGAGAGAGTTTGGATGAAATGCTACACAGGCAAGTCAGGAGGAGGGAATGAATGACCACATGACGAGGACAGAAAGTATTCGGGAGAGGTAACCAGCTCAGTCCCTGGTGGGTGGAAGGGAGGACAAATAATTAGGATGCATGGAGTCCGTTCACAGAGTCAAGGTGGATGCTGTCATGTGGTTTCAACCTGATGATGTAATTCATTTGCTTTCCTTATTTTCGAAAATTGTGTAGCATGTAAAGCACGATGTGGCGATATAATCGTCTGGGTCAATTCTTGGCAATAGAAGGGGAGGGTCATCCATGAACATGGGTAGCAAACAACAAATAGGGTGTAGGGAGCATCAAGTGGGAAGTGGGGTCATTGGTAGAGAAAGTATGGAGTTGGAAACCGTGGGGCTTCAGGTCAGTGAAGTAGGACATGGAAGAAAAGCAACACCAAGAGGGTGAGGGAGCCCACTGTTTTCTGTTGTTTTAAGAGTTTAACTGTCATCAAGCCAATTTATTTCTATTTCTGACTTGATGGAAAGTAAGAGAACAAGGTAGGGTGTAGAGATACTATCCCCTTCTGTCCAAAGAGAAGGTGGGTTGGTGAGTATTCGTGAATAGAAAAGAAATTCCACTTGCTCTCTCGCTAACCCTGCAGGTTCCTGCACTACCTGATACTCCCAGTACCTCCTTACTGACTTAACATGATTGGTCGCCATTGTTATCATCATAATCCGTCCCTTATACCGCCCCCAGTGTTAGGGCAGCTCACCTCACTGACAGTCCTGCCTCCAGCCAATCCCCCATGCTACTTCCTGTGCACATGAATCCCCAGCTGCCTGTGGCTGCGGGTGCCCATGGCCCTGGGGACTGTTCCTGCTGTGAATTTAGGAGACTAGCTCTAGTGTGTCCCTAGTCCAGACCCTCCCTGATCCTTCATTGCTCAGACTCCGCTCTGTAATCCATAGTTATGTCTTCTCGTGCCGGACGACATACTCACTGTTTACTCCGTGTCCTTCAATTCAAAAAAATACCTTTTTTACTGGTGCAAACAGTAAAATAGAAGTTAGAAGGTAGGCCACATCAAATTTCCTACAGCTCTTTTCATGCTTTCAATGATTGTCTTCTACAAGAAAAAATCGTCACTTTATGTTTCAAATTTGCATTCATATTCTTTAGTGAGTTTGCATTTTTTTGTAACACAGAGATGCACATGCCTGAAGATGTTTACTCAGCAGTTTTACTTTTGTGTTGATATTAGAACATTTTCGCTATTGGGCACCTGTGTGTCTGTCATGTGAACGACTTCACCCAGGTGATGATTGATGATGACGATGATGATGATGATGATCTCAGGTTTCCTGAGTTTGAGGTCAGGGTCAGTATCTGTACTGACAGTGGAGAGACTGGACAGTGCTCCATTCTGTGCCTCCTTCTCTCTCTGCCCTTCCTCCACTGGCGGTCTCTCTCCCTCTCTCTCTTCCTCTCTCTCTCTTTCTCTCCCTCCCCCCTTTTATCTCTCTCCCTTTCTCTCTCCAAAATGAACATTCGGATAATTACGAAAAGAAACTGTCATTATTTTGAAATTTGGAACATATATTTTTATTTAATTGACTAATAAGACAATGGGTACAAGTGTTATTTTATATACTTTTGATGGTTTTGCTGAATTATCCTATCGGTATCATATATGAAAGTAAATATCCTGAGCCCATCATAATAGATTTCATCTCTCACCTGAAAAACCTCACTCCTTCCCATTACACACTCTTCTGGTGATACTTACATTCATAGTGTAGTGGTAAGAAAGGGAAGAGAAATATTAAGTCGTGCTTGTCATCACAATTACCTTTGATATTTTGCCCAGTATCAATTTTAGATAGCACATAAAAAATAAAATAAAATATTTTCCTTTATATCCCTTCATCTGATTTCTGAGGAGGTATCCATTTGTTTTGAATTTTCTGTATAGAAAAGAATATCATGGAAAATAGAAAGTGCTAGGATAATATCCAGCAAGCACATTGTAATTATGAAGTATCACTATTAAAGCACATGCACAATGCAAGACAAAGCAACTACACAAAACTGACACTTTCAGAAAAGTATGACACAGACAATGTGCCAACTTCCCACACCCTGGACACTATCTGAATAAGAAACTACAATTGACACAATCCTGGCTGACTACCTCCCAGGTAGTCATGAGCTTTCCTGGAGACAAAAGCCAGTTCCAGAAACTCTGCAGGAGACAGAAAGGGAAAGCTAGCAGCAGGCCTGAACCAACCTCAGAGGAGAAAGTCCCCCAAGTGTGAAGACACATGTCAGCATGTAGGGAGATCTTAGCCCTGACCACACGACGGGCAGGTGTCAGATGCAGTGCTGTGGCCACATGGGGTTCATGAGCTGAGAGGAGAACTCTGGAGACACCACAGTGAAGGGACAGGAGGCAGGAAGGGGACATGTCACATCTGCCTGCCACAGGGGATCAGGAATAACTGAATCAAGACACAACCCGACAGTCACAATCAAAGCAAAACTCTATGAGATAAAAACTGGAGAAATTGTCCAGTTAACACGTAATACCATTTTTCGTCAAAGATAACAACTACTGCCTATCTCTTGAAAACAATTGGAGAATGCAACGATGTACAAAATAAAAAGTAACAAGGAATTCATAGCCATTAGAAAATGAAGGTGAAAACATGTGAAATGGACACTTCTTTTATAGACCACTAATGGAAAATTAAATCACGTGCATTTTGAAAGGCAGTGCATGAACATTGGAGCCATACCAATAGATGAGCATGCTTTAGCATTAGGGTGACATAAGTGTCCTAAACCTCACTTTCTGTGTATATAAAGACAGCGTGCTTTTTGGCCACAGAAATGCACACGTTCCCGATGCCAGGGAATGGAGTGTTTACAATGGCACTTGTTCTGTCATATGGTACCCATGAAAAGTGCACAACAGTGAGATCGTGGCAGACAGGATGGAACTGGAAGGTAGAACGCGCTGAATGCAGGGGGGACAATGGCCTGACTGCTGGTGCTTCAGGGTTTCTCTGTAGGTGATGGAAATATTATCAATTTGGTCATGGTGGTGGTGGCTGAAACCCGTAAATGTACTTAACATCATTTAATATCTAGTGTTTCAATGTTCTCCAGACCCTGGTGCATGTGTACTTGGGCTCACATGCATGGGCTCCTAGGACCTCTGTGCTATGTCAGGCAACAGTGTAACCTGATTCCCAGGGGCTGGAACCAGGCCCTCCCAATATAGTTTGGAGACAACACCAGGTGAAAAGGGCTGGGTACCAGAACTCAGGCACCTGAAACAAGGAGAGGCTGTTGAAAGAATGTGGGGGAGTTCAGAGTTGATGTCCTGTGGGACGTGAGGGGCTCCCAGATTCCCTGGGTCCACACTCGATGGGTGACTTCAGCCCCATGGAGACATTTCCCTGTGACTATCTTCCCTGTGTGTACTACAGTTGACTTTTTGCTTTGTGTGTGCATGTGTGTGTGTGTGTGTATTATTAGTATACCTATGAACCTCAAACATAGCCTGACACCAAAGCCAGCAAATCAATGTTTGAGAACTTACCCCCCACTGTATTTTCCCCATCGGATGACATGCTCTGAAGAGAGAAGATGCAAAAGGAGAGACACGAAGTTTCTGTCATGATACCAATGATCCAAACCATTTATTTTGCGACAAAATGAAGGATTGAAATTTGATGCAAGTTACGCGACAGTAGGGAAAACTCCGATAAGAATGCAAAACCCATGGAAAAATAATAATAAATGTGTAACATAAATCACTTACCAATGAAGTAATTGGAGGGTTGCTCTGTCTTGACAGGGGTGAAAACACTTTAAGTTGCCATGGATGTACATGCTTGCCCCTCCCAAAGATGGGGGTTTCTCCTAGGAGTGAGATCCGAAGAGAATCAGACTGAGTGTACTGGAATGACCGTATCTAGAAATGAGACAGGGACCTGGTGAGCTGCAAAACCCAGGTGGGGCTCTCAGGTGTGTGCCCTGTGACCAGCAGAGGGTGCTGTGCTACAGTCCTGTAGTCCCTACTCCACTGCTTGATGGAGGCCATTCAGTCCTAGCAGCCAGGGCCTGTGTGCTGGGCTCTGGGATCCCTGCTGGAGAATCAGCAGCTGTGTCCCCTGTGTCCTGGCACTCTCTTGAGCAGGGGCCTGTGTGTTGTGTTGGCAGGTGCTTCATCCCAGGACTCGCCCCCAGGGTGAAGGCCAGCCCCATCCTCCACAGGGTGTGGCTTGGGCTGAGCTCCAGCACCAGGGCTCAGGCAGTCACTGGATGAAGCCCATTTGCATGGACAGCCCCTCACGTGGCAAGGGGTAGAGGAAACAAAGAGGCCTGGGGCAGCCCAGCCCACTGTGAGGACCAAAGGCAGGGTGACCATGGCCTGGACTCCAGTCCTCCTCTAGTTACTCTATCCCTGCACAGGTAAAGCAAGGCAATCGGGACACAGGGACACCCTTTAGCTTGTGAGAGCAGGACTGCCATAATTTTTGAGAAAACTCGCCGTTTCTTCCCCCTCACCTGTGAGTGTTTGTGTTTTCAGGTTCCGTGTCACCGTGTCCCAATGAGGTGATTCGGCCACCTTCCGTGTCAGCAACCCTGGGATCCAAAGCCAGCCTCACTTGCACGCTGAGCAATGGCTTCAGTGCTGGCAGCTATTCTATCAGCTGGTTCCAGAAGAAGCCAGGTTAGCTTCCCCAGTATCCCCTGGGGATCTACTCAGACTCAGATAAGCCTCAGGGCTCCCAGGTCCCAGCCTCTTCTCTGAACCCACAGATGCCTCAGCCAATGCAGCACTTCTGCTCATGTCTGGGCTGCAGCCTGAGGAGGAGGCTGACTGTTACCGTGCTACAGTTCGTGGCGATGGGAGCAGCTACCGTTCCTCACAGCGTCTCAGATGAGGAAGTGAGATCAAACACTTGGTCCCATAGACCTTGCCTCTGAGCTTCTTTTCAGTGATAAACACATGTGGAGACACATTCGTGGGACGGTTTTCTACCGGAAGACCTGTCAGGAAACTGGGGTAAGAGGGGCACCTGCGGGGCTCGGTCTGGGAAGAGGAGGACTCTGGACTTCAACTCAGGCCATTGTCCACATCATGAGATTGAGCCCCGCATCAGGCTCTGTGTAGCATGTGAAGCCTTTGGGGGATTCTCTCTTGTCTCTCTCTGCTAAAACCCCTTCTCAAAACTAAATAAAGACTTAAAAAACCTGGGGTAAGAGACTCACGTTTGAATGGAAAGGGAGACAGCATAGGGCATCCCGGGATGACGGGGACAGATAAGGCGTCAGAGCTTGACTGCACATCCCCACGGGGCTGGAAATGAAAAGGAATAAACACTGTGGCTGCACCTGAACGTGTTGCCACTGGAAAGTCATCCCCACGTCAGTTCCTTCCTCTTGTTCCATACAGTGTGATTTTGTGTCACACTTGACGGATCCACAGCTGACACAGTGAAAATAACCCTGGTCGAAATCAGTGTTCTCTCTCTGAACCAGCTACATATGATCCTGGACCATATCCTACAGATTCCCCCTGACAACACCCCCGACACCCTACATCTTCTTCTCCCCTGTCCTCGCTGTCCCTCAGGCATCAGATTCTCCCTCTGGTGCTTTAGGTCTCAACTCCCATGTCCACATAAGATTTCAGAGAAAATGGAAATGATAGTGCCTCAGTTTCCAGTCTCATGGGCCCATCTCTAGGGAGGGGAATGAGCAGAACATAGAGCTGCATATTCCCCCAACATGTTCCTTCTTGGTTCTGTCATTTGACAAGAACTGGACTTCTTTTTCTTAGTCGATTTACTGATTTTCAGAGAAAGAAAGAGAAAGAGAGCATGAACAAAAGAGAGAGGGAGGAATGGAGGGAGGGAGAAAAAGAGAGATAGAGACAGAGAGAGTAGACCAAGCAGGTGCTGTGCTGCCAGCACAGAGTCCAATGCTGGGCTGTATCTCACAAACCTGGAGATCATCCATTGAGCCAAAACCATGACTTGAATGCTTAACCAGCTGAGCCACTCAGGTGCCCTAAAGACCTGCACTTCTGATCCAGCACATTGTTACCAGGTCTGCTCTCTTGTTAGTCCTCATTGCCCAAAATATCCTCTCCCAGGAGTAAATTTTTCAGATAATTGCCTGTAAATGCTAGATGCAAGACAACTACCTTGCAAGATGTGGAGAACCACTAACAGGAACATAAGGTCATCTCGTCCCATTTTTGATAACACATACACCCCCCCCCACACACACACAAAATATTCTTCTGTCCCTGAGGGTATAGATTCCTACAGTTGGCAGTTTCTCTGGATTCTCAGTCCTGCTAAAACTAAAGGTCAATATTGGCTCACCCAGCCGTCCTCAGTGTCAGACTGTCCATCATCAGAAAACACCATGACATAGACTGTCACTGGGGTCCTGACACCAAGGGACAGCAGCCTCACTGTTGTTCCCAAAGACATCAAGTCTCATGGGGACATGAGAATCACATGCCCCTTACACTCAGGCCGGGGTTGTCACTCAATCACTCAACACAGTGATACCTCCAGTCATGCTGGGTCTCTGGTAAACTGTCTTCTCTCTCAACCCAGGGCCACAGGGCCTGTGACCTCAGGGACACATTGCCTCTACCTCTCCAACCCTGTAATGTCACCTTTGACAATACGCTTCTTGGACCCTTCGGCTTTGGACATTAGAAAATCCATTTCATCATTCCAGGGTGGCTGAATGAGCAATTGTTCTATCCTGAAAATGCTAGACACAAGTCAAGGGAATGTAGAAGTCCCCACCCTAGAGATCTGTCTGAGTCTGGTAATCCTATCACTGAGATGGCCGTGAGAGTCAGAGGAACAGTCCTCTTGTAGAGTTCAAGGGACATCAAACAGGGCTTTCTTCCCTACAGGGAGGAATTTCTGACTATGTACCTAATGTATGATAGAAAATGATAGAAAATATGTGAGTGTATACCTATATGTGTGTCTATATCTATATCCAGAGCTAAATCTAAATCTAAAACATCTACATCTATATCTACATCTACATCTACCTATCTAATAAAAACTGGAATAAAAACTAAAACTCTTTTTCAAAAATTTTGAGATTTCTTTGGAACCAAAAACGTAAGTCAATCTTTTTCCATTGTTTTCCACCAGTAATTTAACCCAAACTTCCATCCACACATTCTCTGCAATAAAAACAGATCTGGGAAAAGAATATTTATGATTACACCTGCATCTTCACAACTACTCGGGTCCCTTGACTCGAGCAAGTAGCATAAAGACCTCATTGGACTTTGCCGTTCCTTTCGATCCCTACAGCTGAAGAGCAAGGTTACGGCCATGACAATTACAAGCCCCCCCACCACGGCAACCCTGCCTGTGTCCCACCTTGCAGGGGAAATGGCTGGTGGAGGGAATTCCCCTCCTGACGAGGAGGCTACCCACTCCAGGTTGCACAGTACAGTCCCCAAGGTGAGGATCCTGAGACCAAACCTCGGCCTGGCTGGCACTATTGGCCAGATCCTGAAGCAAAATGCTAAGCCTCACCAGAAACATTACAACGCACCCTGAATTCAGCCTTCTAGGGAGATCAATTCTCAGCTGTTGTTTCACAGGCCGCGGCCTCCTGCGGCTGGTCCTAACCCCAGGCATGGTTCATGCCCTCAGGAGGCACACCACCTAGAGCTCTGCAAAGAACACAATGTGGGCCCATAGCCGGAACAGAATGATTCAGGGTGTAGTGCCTAGGTTCCCCATGACTTTTCCCAGGCAATGGTGGGGTTACAGAAGGGGATTCTTAACTCTATCCTACCCACTGCCCACACACTCGGCGGAGCCCCCGAGCCCAAAGCCTCTGCCTGACACGCACCCTGACACACATCCTCAACTAAGCGCTCCTAGGGAACCACTACCCTGCTGTTGCTTTGAGACCTTTCTCAGCATAAGACCTAAGAACCGTAACCCTAGCCATGGCTCTGGTCCTAAGAAGGTCCGCCAAGCAGGTGTGAGGAGAGAAGTGACTTGAGCCTTTGACTGCCAAGAATCACTCGGTGAGAAAGCCTGATGATCACCTTGACATTTCCATGTGAGGCCTGGGCCTGCAGAAGAAGATCCTGAGCCAAAGCCTCCGCCTGGCCCACAGAGTTAGCTGGCCCTTGAAGCCAGACCCTAAGCCTAACCCCCTCCCTAACCAGCGCCCTCCATTCAGCCATGAGGGGAGAGAACTGTGCTGCTCTTGGTTCATGCCCTGCCCCTTCCCAGAACCTAAACCTAACCCTAGCCATGGATCTGGCCTCTAGAGGTATCAAGCCCACCTGTGGGCCAGGAATGGAACTGGTGCTCAAGGCCACCTGACGTTTCTTCAGTAAATGCCACAAGTCGGCAACAACACGTACAAGGTGGGGGTGGGCCTGCAGAAGCTAATTGTGAGCCCAAACCTTGACCTCGCTAAGACTACTCCCGAGAACTTGAAACCAAACGCTAATCCTGACCAGAATACTACCACACATCCTCAACTCAGCTCTCTGGGCAGATCACTGCATGCCTGCTCTTTCAAAGGCTGTGCCCTCCCTCGGCTGGATCCTAACCCTAGCCATGGTTCATGCTCTCAGTGGGACCACCTACTAAGTGTCAGCGAAGAACAGGATGCGGGCCCCTCCTGACACAGGATGATTCAGTGAGAAGCATAGAAGTTCCCCCATGCCATTGCCAAGGCAATGGTGGGGCTACAGAAGGGGATTCTCATCTCAATCCGACCCACTGCCAACACACTCGGCCGGACCCCAAGCAAAAACCCTCAGCCTGATACGCACCCTGACCCTCTCCCTCAACTCAGCCTTCCTATGGAACCATAGCCCTGCTGTTGCTTCTGATCCTGTCTCAGCCCAGGACGTAACCCCTACCTTAGCTTTGTCTTTGGCCTCAGGTTACTGCCTCCTAGCTCTGAGGAATGAATGGACTTGAGGCTCTAGACCAAATTCGTGAGAGAGGAAGGGGGAAGATCACCGTGACATTTACATGTCTGGGATGGAGTTCCAGGGAGGGATGGAGGGCTAACACGTTAAGACTGTCCCACACGATCCGCCAACCTTTGAAACCAACCTTAAGCCTGACCTGCATCCTCACATGTGCCGTAAATTCATCCCGTCATGGAGATCACTGCAGTGCTGGCGTGGCCCTGCCACCACCAGGAATCGAACCCTAATCCTACCATGGTTCTGGCCCTAAGAGGGTCCACCAAGCAGGTGTGAGAAGAGAAGTAACTTGGGGCCCTTGACTGGCATAGAAACATTCAGAGAAAAAGCCTGATGTTCACTATGATATTTTCACAGAGGCTTGGGCCTGCAGAAGATCCTGAGCCAAAGCCTCCATCAGGCCCACTGGGGAAGCCGGCCCTTGAAGCCAGATCCTAAGCCTCACCCGTGTCCATTAAGCACCCTCCACTCAGCCCTGCTTGGCCGTTGGTTCATGCTCTGCCTCCTACCAGGACTTAAACCTAAACCTAGCCATGAATGTGGCTCTTAGTGCTCAGGGGCACTATGCCCCACACATGAGCCAGGACTGGTGCTCATGGCCACATGAGATTTCTTTAGCGAGGAAGCCAGAAGTTCCTCACGGCATTTTCAAGGCCAGGAGGGACCTGCAGAAGCACATCATCATCACAAACCTCGGCCTCCCTGAACCTATTGTCCATGTCCTGAAGGCAAATGCTAAGCCCGACGAGAACCACAACAAGCACCATCAACTCAGTCCCCGGGGGAGATCAATGCACGCCTGTTGTTCAGAGGCTGTGTCCTCCTGAAGTTTAACCATACCTAGCCATGGTTCTTGCCCTCAGGTGGCCTATGCCCTAGTTATCAGCAAAGAACAGGATCGGGGCCCATGCCCAGCACAGAGTGATTCAGGGATATCCACTCACTCTCACCACTGTTTTTAACTTTATACTGGAAGTTTTGCCACAGCAGACAACACGAAAAGAAAAGGCATTAATCAGCAAGGAAAAAGTCAAACTTTTCCTATTTGTAGCTGATAGGATGCTTAATGTAGAAAACCTGAAAGACTCCACCAAAAAATTGCTTAAACTGCTTTATGAATTGACTAAATTGGCATGATACAAAATCAATGTACAGATCTATTTTACGTCTGTACACTAATAGTGAAGCACCAGAA
Organism: Paguma larvata; assembly: GCA_030068075.1. Taxonomy (NCBI): domain Eukaryota; kingdom Metazoa; phylum Chordata; class Mammalia; order Carnivora; family Viverridae; genus Paguma; species Paguma larvata. Next base: position 31,998 of record JAINVK010001391.1, read on the forward strand.
AGAGAAATCAAGGGATGAATCCCATTATTAAAGGCACCAAGCCATAAGATACCTAGGAAGAAAACTAACCACACAGATAAAAGATCTCTACTGAGAAAACTATGGAAGACTTTTGAAAGAGATTGAAGATAACACCAACAAGTGGAAAAACATTCCATGCTCATGGATTGGAAGATCAAATCAGGTTGCAATGTCTACATTACCCAGAGCAGTCTACAAACTTCATGTAATACCTATCAAAAGAAGACCAGCATTTTTCAGGACTAGAGCAAACACCTAAAATATGTATGGAACCCCAAAAGACCCCTAAAAACAAAAGCAACAGTCAAAACATCTGGACAGCCGGGGGCATCACAGTTTTGGACTTAAGCTTTATTACAAACCTGTCATAATCAAGACAGCATGGTACTGGAACTAATGTAGACCAAGAGATCCATGGGAACATCCAACAGAATCCCAGAATTCGGCCCACAAGTATATGGTCAATAAATCTTCATCAACGTAGGAAACAATATCTAATGCACAAAAGGATGTCTCTTCAAAAAATGGTGTCTGAAAAACTGGAGAGCAACATGCAAAGACAAACAAAAACAAACAATCATACCAAAATCTAGACCACTTTCTTACCCCATACATAAAAATAAATTTAAAAAGGATGAAAGGTGGGGCGCCTGGGTGGCTCCGTCGGTTAAGAGTCTGACTTCAGCTCAGGTCACGATCTCACGGTCTGTGAGTTCGAGCCCCGCGTCGGGCTCTTTGCTGACAGCTCAGAGCCTGGAGCCTGATTCTGATTCTGTGTCTCCCTCTCTCTCTGCCCCTCCCCTGTTCATGCTCTGTCTCTATGTCTCTCAAAAATAAATAAATAAATGTTAAAAAAATTAAAAAAAAAAGGATGAAAGGCTTCAATTTGAGACAAGATTTCATCAAAATTCAGTAAGAGGGGCACCTGAGTGTCTCTATCGGTTAAGCATCCAATTTCAGCTCCGGTCATGATCTCCTCGTTTGAGGTTTCGGGTCCTGTAAGGGGCTCAGTGCTGACAGCTCAGAGCTTGGACCCTGCTTTGGATTCTGTGTCTCCCTCTCACTCTGCCCCTCCCTTTCTTACACGCTGTCTCTGTCTCTCTCAAAAATAAAGAAACATTACATTTAAAAAATTAAAAATTCTAGAAGAGAACACAGGTAGTCATCTTTTTGACACCAGTCATAACAACTTTTCCGAGACATGACTCCTGAGGTAAGGGAAAGAAAACCAAAAATAAACTATTGGAAATTCATGAAAAAAAAAAAAAACGAAATAAAACAAAAACCTGCACAGTGAAGGAAACAGTCCAGAAAATTAAAGGCCACCTATGGAACAGGAGAAACTATTTGCAAATAACATATCTTGTAAAGGGTTATTATCTAAAACATATAAAAAGTTACCAAACTCAACACATAGTGGCCAAATAATACAGTTTAAAAATGGACAAAGACAGGAATGGCCATTCTTTGAAAGAAGACATCCAAATGGCTAACGGACACAGGAAAATTTGCTGACCATCACTCATCCTCAGGAAATACAAATCAAAACTACAATGAGATAGCACCTCATACCCAAAACAATGGCTAAAATGAACAACACAGGAAATAAGAGTCAGTACCTGAACTGACACAAACACTGGAGAAAGGTTCTCCACTGTCATTATTAGAGACGAGTTCGGTGGGCATTCTGACAAACAGCCAGGGGATCGTCCCAGGGTCCCATGTTTAGATTAACAGGGCTGGTCCCACACATATGTGAAGACTCCCTAAGTCTGCCGGCAGAGTGGCCCTGATCTTAGGTGACGACTGGCCTATGCCTCGGCAGGAGGGAGGGAGGGTGGACAGAGAAATGGGCTTCTATGTGGTGCAGCCCACCATGGGCTGAGATGAACACAGACTCTGCAGCAGAGACTTTCCACCGAGACCTCACCTCTAGAGCCCCTCATAGATACATCGAAACCATGGCATGCTCACCTTTTAAAAAATGACATCTGTGACACAGAAGAGAACATTGGAGAGAAACATAATGTACACACACACATCACTCAGCCAAAATGCAGCTAAAGACCCTCCACTTCTTCCTGACCCGTCATCCTTCCTCCCTTGTAGAAATGACCACGGGTTCATATTTGGTCTCATGCATGTCTGTGGACAGAACTCCACTAAGCAATCAGTACTGTTCGGTGCATGGTTTCTTTATTCCTCCAGGCTCCCCCAGGAGGTGATGGTGCTCAACCAGGGATGAGGAACCAATTTCATGGGATCCTGACAAGGTGCTTGGCTCGGGGCACATCTGGAAGATGTGGAGGAGGGCAAGGGAAGTAAGGAAAGCTCCTGACATTTTCTGTGCAATCAGACTCAAGAAAGAACCCCGCTTCCACCCCTCCCTATCCGTTTAGGCAGCGCGGTCACTTGCTGTGTTCACAATTATGGGCGGGAGTCAGATCAGACGCAAGACGAGAGTTTCTTCTCCTCTTCAAACTGCTTGTCCACCGCCAGAGACAGGGCCTGAAGGAAGCCCTCGATGGTGACGGTGGGAGCCTGGAAGGAGACATGGGCAAGTGGGTCATTCCTGCCCTCGGTGGGGCCGCTGGCGGCACCCCCGGCACAGGGCGGGGTGGGAGGAAAATTTCAAGGCGCTTTTCCTGGCGAGCGCCCCTGCGGGGGCCAGGGAGGCTCCAGCGTGAGCACAGATATGTGAGGCGCTGGCAGGCCACGCTGTCACTTCAGAGGCATCGAGGCTCTCCCCCCCACCCCCCGCCCAAGAGCCCATCACTCAGGCATGGAGAGAAGTCAGATGCCCGACGGTGTTACGTGCAACTCCCCTCGAGGCCATGCCCCACCGCACAGAGCGGCGGTGGGGGGCACGGAGCACCCGGAGGCAGGGGCCGCTCGGCACTCACCTGGATGTACAGCGTATGAGTCAGAAAAGGGAGTTTTCTCAGGACACGGCCACTGAAGCCGTCACTCTTCCTGTGAACAGAACCACGTTGGGGACAGTTTCAAGACAGTTTCCCTCATTTAATGTCCCTCCCCAACAGCTGACCTCGATGGGGGGGCGGGGGGTCTGGTCTCTCCCCCTCCTTAGCTCCTGCCCCAGACAGGACAGGATCCTTGCTGCCCTGACGTGCTACCTGACCGGGAGAGCCACGCGTGACATGTGGGTACGTGGCCGGCGGCACGGATCCCCAAGAAACCAGGCTGGCCCCCACGTCTATTTCTGTACAAGTGTCTGAACCACGCTCCTCTGCCTTATCTCGACCAGTTCAAACCTCTTCAAGAGATAATCCAAAAAATCATCTCTTCTTCAGGCTACCCCTTTGTTCAAAATCTTCCACAAGCCTCGTGGCTTCAGCATGAAGTTCAAACTCTGGTCACAGTGTGGCCTCTGGGCCGCCAGCACCACCACCTGGTCTCTGCCCACTGGGTGTCACACATGGCACGCGCGGCCTTCCCCCATTCTCTCCAGTTTACCCAAATTCTAACTGTCCTTCGAGGCTCCACTCCATCTCGTCCTTGGTCACCAAAGCCATCTGGGAGGTTGACCGCGCTGCCGGCCACAGGCCCCAGCACGCATTCGGCAATCGACGCTCAGGTGGGGAGTGCTTGTCTCCTGACGCCCAGGGCGGCCGGGCTGCATGCTTTCTCGAATTTCCAAAGCACCAAGTGCAGGCCTCTGCCGCTGTTCACCCTGCTCGCTTACTTAGACAGAAGCTTCTACGTTTTTCTTGTCCAACTTGTAAAAATTTAACAAATATCATCTAAGAAACCATTGATGCACCATGAGAGCCTTAACCTGGCATCTGCCCCTCCAGAGAAGCACGGCACGGCTCTCTGTTTCCTGACGGCGCCTGCGGGAGGGCAGTGGACCTCTATGCTCGGGCCCAGGAGCGCGGGGCTGAGGCAGTCGTGGGCTCTCTAAGCCCTCCCAGTGCACGTGTGACGGATGCCTTAGGGTCCAAATCCCTGTCCTCTGACCCCAAACCACTACCCCAGGCTGCTGTAGTCAGCTACAACCGCCCGTGACCACACCAAATGCACTTTTCTAGATGATAAAAATGAAGGCAATTCACACCTTGAAATTTCACTCAAAAGGAGGCTCAACTTTGACACGTTGTTTTCAATGAAGCCAATCATCTCCAGCTCCCGGAGGGTCAGCAGCTGCTGGCGAGGTTATATGATCTGACACTGGAGACAGAGACAGGATGTCACGGCTGGGTCCGTGGGCGGAGTGCACAGCGTCGGCCACAGGGACAGCAGCCCGCCCTTCAGCGCAGCCACGCCAGGACACAGGCCACTCGCTCCCCTCTCGCTTGTGCGCACATCCCCGATTTTTCAAACCCAGGTGATATTACAGATGACAAAACACGTCTCAGAGACCAGCTCAGAGCCCGATGCGGGGCTTGAACCCACAAACTGTGATCGTCACCTGAGCTGAAGTCGGACGCTTAACCAACTGAGACACCCAGGCGCCCTTTGGTCGTTGTTTTGAAGACTGTTATGTGGCACGATGGTGCAGCCGACCCTGGGTCTGGACGCCGTTCCCCTGTAAGCCACGTGTCTGTACACGGGAGGCCCTTTGCTAGAAGCCGCCACCTGCCGGTCAGGGTGCCCAGGGACCACTACTGAACGACTTCTAACATGAACTGATTTGACTTAGGAACCAGGAGAAAACCAAGAACCAATGGCTTTTCTGCACATTTTGGAGATCTGGTGAAGGCTGTGGGTAAATCTAAGAAACGGGGTTTACGTTGGGGGTGTTCTCACCTTCCTAAGTGACACTCCTCAGGGTCCCTGCAGCCTCCCTGGAACTGCCCCTGCTGCCCCTCCGTGTGCACGCGACAACTTCGGGCTCCTGATGGAGTGGGCCAGTCACACGCCAACAACCTTCACCCTGGCCAAATTTCCACTCCGTCATTGGAATGGCTTCATTTTCTATAAACTGACTAAGAACGCTTGTCCCACTCGCTTGGCTTCTAGAAAAAGTCCGTAGGTTAACTGGCGAAACCTCAGAACATCTCCCAGACGAGTGGCACAAGTGTGAGCGTGGCCGCCGGCGGGGCCCCATCACACTGACTTCTCGGCACCAGCACTTCCTGGAGCTCGCTTGGGACCTCAGGTCAAAGCTCCACGGGGCCCCCAATTTCTCCGTGCCACAGCAAAGCGGGACGGGGTACACACGCTAGACCAGCCCTCCCGTCCCTGTCAGGGGCTGCGTGATCCTTGCTGAGGGCATCAGGGCCCAAGCTCCATGGTGCCAGGTTGTGGGTCGATCCTACCCCTGGCCATCCTGTTACGATGACACCATGGTAACGATCACCATGTAAATCCCCTGCCAGCTGCCAGCTAGTTTAGTTACTGCATGTCACCCAGACTCGGGGCTCAGGAATGCTCCCCTGGGACAAGGGACTGCCTGCCTCGGGCCTGCTGTGCCCAGTGTCCTGAACACCTAGCACCCAGGTCCTGGTTAGAGGGATTTACACCGGACCCACTGGGAAGGCTACCTTGCCCACGGCTGCTGTACCCACTACTGCCACTAGAATACGGGAGCAAAGCGACATGAATATTGTAGCCAATGAACAACAACCTCCAGTCATGATGACCTTCTTGTGAACCATAACCTCCAGTCAGGAGATCTCCCTGTGAACTATGACCTTCAGTGAGGTGACATCCCTGTGAACTATGGCCTCCAGTCAAGAGAATGTCACTGTGAACTATGACCTCCAGTTAAGAGACTGTCCCTGTGAACTGTGACCTCTGGTCAGATGATCTCCTGTGAATTAGGACCTCCAGTCGAGACGACGTCTCTGTGAAGTATGGCCTGCAGTCAGAAGGCCTCCCTGTGAACCAGGACATGTCCGGCATGTTACCACACCCCTCCCACTCACTCATCGTCAGCAGATCAGTAGATCATACAATGATGATCATTTTGTGCCAGAAGAGAAAACATATGGAGTTGGTAGTCATAATTTCACCTATCAGTTCAACCTGCAAGACACACCAACTGCAGTTTCCAATCTGAGATGGTCAACGCCACATTCAAATAACTCCTTCCATATCAGAATTAGCTATTTTAAACTGCGTCAAAGAATTAAGGACACACGAGGAACCCAGCCAGAAGAACACCCCAGTACCTTCAACAGTTCTTCCAAACAGGAAAGGTAGATTTTGAAAGTGGCTGCTGCAGAGGGTGGTCCGATGTACTGCCTGATGTCAGCCCTGTCCACGAAGGCCACATCGTGATGTTGGAAGTGGTCAGAATTACTACATTGCAGTGCCTGGAGGCAGAGGAGCGAGCGCCTCAGCGGCCCGGTGCCTCAGATATTCCATTATACCCTTTGTCCAAGAAGGTTCCGGTGTTCAGCCAGCGTCTCAGCCGGCTGCACTCCAGGTCCCAACGCTGGCCTACAAGTCCTCCCGAGGCCCCCACCTGAGTACCTGCCAGGCCTGATTCCCACCAGGCTCTCCCGGCTGAGCACCAAGCAGATGTTGCTCCTGTCTTCCAGAAAGTTCTCCCAGACCCCCACTTCACTGTTGCCTCTCCTTCCTCAACCATGGCATGTCAAAGCTCACTTTGTTTTTTCTTTTCCCCCTAATTTTATTTATCTCAAGAGACAGAGAGAGAAAACGTGTATGTGCAAAAAAAAGAGCAGAGAGTTTAGAGAGACAGAGTAAAAGAGACAGTGCGGGAGGGAGGGAGGGACAGAATCCCACGTAGGCTCCACGTTCAGCTTAGAGCCCAGTGCAGGGCTTGATCTCATGACCTGGAGATCACGACCTGAGTCGAAATCGAAAGTCAGAAGCTTAACCGCCTGAGCCCCCCAAGCACCCCTTGAAGTTCTCACTTTGTGCGCAGTGTCCTGAGCGCCCCGTCAACCTGCCTGGGCACGGTCGGCTAAGTAACTTGCCATGCATCTCTTGTGACCCCCACGCACTGTGGAGCTGAATTATTTATATTGTTTATTGGCTATTTTCCCCTTTAGGTTCCAAAGGACAAGACAGCCCCATTGTCCAGTTTGTCGCCGACGTGGCCAGCACATAGCAGGCACAAAGCATCCTGGGGAGCACACTTCCCAGCTCACTGGGCTTGGGTGCAGGGCACACGGCAGTGCTCCCCAGGAGCTCCAGTCGACACACAGACAGGCTGCAGAAAGCGTCTGACCCGGGGGACCCCAGGAGGGACAGCTTCACCTGGTATCTGGCAACAGGTGTGTAGCACAGGGGTGAGCCAGTGAGAGTAGGGGCAGGGGGTACGTGGGTCGTAGGAGCGTGGGTGGAGGGATTACATGGCTAGGAGTCTTGTCTGGGGACAGGCTTTGTCCCAAAGAGTCAGATCCACACAAAGGCAGGCCTAGAAGGGTGCCCTAAAGGGGACTGGACAGGAAGCATGAAGTTAATGGGACAGGAAGGTTCGAGGGAAACCAGAGGCCGACGTGTCTCCATTCTCTCCTAAGCTGACACCTGGCGGCAACAGGAGGGGTGTCGGGGCCCCATCTTCTGGCTCGAGCGGTGGCTGCATGGTAAGGCCCTCACTGCAATGAGAACCCTGGAGGCAGGGGTTTCAGGGCTGAGTGAGCACCCTGGGAGCATGCCCGACGCCCGGTCCAGGTGCACCCACAGGCCCTCGAGGGGTGAACAACAGAAGAGGGAAGGAGGCCGGCAGCAGAATGTAGGTGGTCGGGAGAGTGGAGGCAGGGGAGGTGTTGCCAGAGGTCAGATGTTGCAGAACATTCCAGGGACAGCAGACGGCTCTCAGGTGTGGGAGGGGCAGAAACCGGACTGAGAAGCAGGGGCGGGGAAGGAAGCAGGGAAGAGCTGCACGGCTCACGTGGCTGGCCTGTAGCCGGGGCCCCTGCAGCCGGTCCCGACAGCAGCTGCAGCTCAGGAAATCAGAACCTCTCTGTCGTAACCCTATGGTGAAGGCCTGGGACAACACCCCTTGGAACAATTCAGTTCCCTGTGAGTCCACACTCGACAAGCTGGCCCTCTAGTGGCATTTTCCGGCCTCGAGGCCTCCGTGCAGGAGAGCACTCCCAGGACCTACCATGAGAGCTGTGGCCGGTGGAGGGGCGGTGAGGCCCTGCAGAAAACAGATGGGGGTTCTGGTGTGGACGTCACCTCCTCGTGAGTCAGGTTATGAGAAGTCACTCCCTAAAGCTGCACGGGCTCAGGGCACACTGACCACAGGCCCCGGCCCTGCAAGGCTAGGTGGTGGAGACATGAAATCTGGCCCCGCGAAGGGCGTGCGGGTGATGCTCACCTGCCAGTCGCCAGCCCTTCAACGCCAACGAACGCTGGGCGGTGCTGGCACTGGTGCCTGAGGGAGGCCGTGTTTCACTGTCACCTGCTTCTCTGCATACCTGAGTTTTGCTTTACGTTTCCAATACTTTAGTGAAAGTACCTAACCTTGAAGTGTTGCATTTGGCACACACGCCGCCTCAGGTATGGACAAAGGGCCGACACTCAGCAGCCGTGTTTCCAGTAAGAGGAGCCAAGAAAGTTCTAGAGACGTGCAGCCACCTCACATCCTCCCTGTGGCTTCTCACGTGAGACCACCAAATCAGCGTTACCTCTTAATCTGATCGATCTGGGTTAAGACAGCGTTGACCACGCGGATGGCCTCTGACGGCTCGGTGCCTGCCCTGCAAGTGTTGCGGGCGGCCGTGAGGCTCTCCACCTGTGGGGACGGGATGACAGGTCGAAAGGGACAGTACCTGGCCCCAGGGGCAGCCATGCGCTGCATTAACCGAGCGAGCGAGGGACAAGTAAATGGGTGTGTGTGAGCCCACTATGCCAAGAGTGTGCCGTGTGGGACGCCGGGGAGGAGAGGGCTGCGTGACACGAGTGCCGGATGGAGGCCGGGCTCAGAGAGGGGCCAGATTTCCTTCAGTCACAGGAATGTGGCGTGATGTCCAGGTGCGCCTACCTCATCAATCAGCACAAACACTAGCGCATCTTTGTCATCAATCAAGTCCTGAATCTTCTGGAACATCTTTGTTACCAGCTTGCCGCTCTGGAACCAAAACACTCCTTTAGTGTTGACTTGTACTCTTCACGCTGCCTGCTGCACACGCGTACCTGCACTCACTGCCCAGCCTCGTTCTGACCCCAGGTGGCCCCACAAGCCCACCGTCTCCTGACGGCCCCTTGGAGAAATCCCTAAATTCAAGGAGCCAGGGCCACACAGGAGGAGGCTGACCCACACGGCCCCCTTGCCCCCTTCACGTGCCAGGACGGTGAGCCTGAGCCCACACCGGCTCAGCCCTGGCTCGCCTGGCACAGGTGCCTCAGCACCCTCCCTCCTTCCTTCTGCCTGCCACCTGCACGACTCGGGACAAGATGGGTCACGGATGCAAGCACGCAAGCCCAGCGCACCCCTTACAGGGGCTCCCCATCCTGGCTCACCACCCACTGTGGGGGGGTGTTGACACAGGTGCCCAGGCAGAGCTCTCCTGTGTGGCAAGGCACCCACAAAGTCACCTTGGCTGAGCCCCACAGTTCAGATGGAGGAACACAGAGGAATGAGGCTCAGAGCCCTGAGGGCGTGCGTGGCCGAGGATGCAGTCCTCTGCTGAATTCAGGTCCCCCCCCCAAGAGAAAGTTGAGTGTCTGTCCTACCCAAAGGTCCGGATGCCATCAGCAGAGGGTACCTGCAGGACTCACTATTTCCAAGTTACCACTTAGCTCTGGAGCTTCCCTCCGACTGTGGAGTCCGCCCTCCTGTCACATGTTACCTACTTCTCTCTGAGGCTCTTGGAGGAGAGTCTGCCTACTCTACAAGACGCCCGTTGCGCTACATGGTTGACAATCCCAACAAGTAGAAGCGTTGTTCATACTTACTTCAGAAAACCACTTCGAAAAGAAGCTGTGGCTGTTTATTTCGATTAATTGCCATACCGGTACCTGAGGTGATAAAACAGAGTGACAAAGATCACTTTCCAAATCGTCCCTATGGCACCCGCAGTGGCGACCACTTCTGCTTCTTTAGCCGCAACCCTCCGCTGCCCACGAACTGGTTAAGTCGCCACGGCTACCAAGGGCTCGTGAAGCAGCCTGCTCGGGTACTCCTGACAATGTAATGATACACGTCCAGCGGTCCCAGCTGAAGCAGAAGTTTTGAACTGGAAAACATCTTTATTTGAATCGGAGCAAGAGTAACATCTCTCTCACCTTTAATCCGCTTATAACAGACATCTCTGGTGCTCTAAGAAGTGTCACTAGCAGTAATGTGGCAACAAAACATTACCGGCAGACGTTTTCTGGCCGGAGCTGAACGTGTTTTCCTCCCTCCATAAGCCCAAATGAGTGGACAATCTACTTCCCAGCAGAAACTCACTTCCTGGGGCCCCTAAGTGAACCTCAGTACACATGAACTGACTGGAATCTAGTGCTGATCCTCTGCGCACACCGGACACCTAGATGCACTTAGTTCTAACTAAAATCAAACAGGGCGCGAGACTGAGGCAGAAGGGAAGCCGAGACATGTCCCCTATGCCTCAAAAGTCCACAAGAGAAAAATAATCACTTCCAAAAAATTATAACTGGCTTTCCACTAATTCTGTTTACCAAAGAGGAGAGAGACAGATGACCTAATAGAATAAAGATTGGGTTGAATACTGAACAAAATTAATCCTAAAATATTTTGACCAGGAGAGCAACAAAGGCTTGCTAATGTTTCTTTTTGGCATCTCTAAGCCACAGAACAAATGCCTGTTTCCCGACGGCTGTGCCGGCAGAAAGTTTTCTTCCTTGCAGGAACATCTTCAGTGTCCAGTGTTTCAGGTAACTGCTCCACAAGGCACAGGCGCACTTCAGTACGTCAAGACAAAAACCAAGTTGCTTACACAAAATAAAGGGCAGAAAAAGAGCAATTTCCCTACATAAAAATACTCATGGGATGTTTTCGAAAAGAAATAAGATAACTTAAAGTACACGTCCTAGAATACACGCTGGAGTAATAAGTATCAGATTAATCCTCTGAGTGAACTACAAAACGAGATGAAATAATCGCAACGGCATCTGCAACTGACCCTGGAGAGCAGGCACGGAGGACTGTCACCCCAGACAGGAAATGAGGGAGCCTGCAAGCACCCCGGCTCTCTGCCTACAGCACCTTCCAACCACGACCCTGGAGGGGACCCGAGAAGAGCACAGCCGTTGCGCTGACTTGGACACAGAGGTCAGAGTTCAAGGAACCTGAGGTGGCTCTAGGCTGCAGAGCAGGGTTCCAGAGGGGAGATAGACACGCAGCAGTACAGCTCTAGGAACCATCATGGGGTCCCTCTGGGTCTCTGCCAAACACTCAGGCATGCGTAAATACGGAAATCCCAATAGGCTGGAGAGCCGTGAGCTGCACAGCTCCTGGCGCTCACACACTGGGAAGTTCTTCAAGTTCCCACCGGCCAAGTGGACAGTACCTGCTATCTCTCAGGGTGCCCAACTGAGGTCCCAAAAGGGCCTCGCTTCACCATTAAGTCCGGACTCCTCTGTAACAAAGCTTAAAAACAAACCTCAAAAGGAATGCCCTAAATCACAAGTGAAATGCCCACCAAAACAAAGCCCAACAAAAACAATGTCTGCATTCAACCGAAACTTACCTGACAGCATAAGAAGCAGAAAAGGACCCCAAACCAGGAGAAACCCCAGTGACAGAAAGACCCAGAACTGACCGTGATGATGAACTTAGTAGCGAAAATTGTGAAACAGCGACCACACACTCGCTCATACGATTTAACAACACGATAACGCACAGAGGATTGAGAAGTATAAAAGTAACCAAGCGGAACATCCAGAAAAGAAAAATACATGAACAGAAGTGAAGATGTCACTGAATAGAATTAAAAGCAGATTAGATATCTTAGAAAACTGACCAAAATGGAACGCAGAAAATTCTAAAAACCTCAAAGACAAAAAAGCCACATCAGTGGCCCATAGGAGAATATCACACAGCTGAACATGCACATAAATGGGTTCATTCCTAGAACATGTGTGGGGGGGGAGAAGGGAGGAGGGATTAGTTGAGAATATAATGGCCAAATTGTATCTAAACGCGATGAAAGCATAAACCCCAAAACAGACAGAACTCAAGGAGAAACAGACAAATCCACCCCTAGCTTGGCTATGCCTCTTAGGCGACAGCACGGTAGACCGTCGGCAAGAGCAGCAAGCATCTGGCCCTGAGAGCAGACTGCATTCTGACACACACATAGGACGGTCACTAAAAGACCATCTGCTGATCGTAAAGCAAGCGCCGTAAATTTAAAAGACTGAAACTCTAACTCAGGACAATACTCAGTACAGGAGTAAATTTGCTTTGAAATAGAGAGATCTATTATTAAAGGAAAATGATTAAGAAATAAAAACACCTTCCACATCACACATAAAAAGCAGGCGACCTCGTCCTGCTGCCCCCCCTTTCTTGAATTACCAGAAGTTACCTGCTTGAAAGTCTGTCGGTCAGTTTCTGGGCTAGTGCTTTACTCCGGGGGGTCCCGGAGGACCTGTAACAATACCCAAGCAGATGTATTTTTAAGTCAGTGTGGTAACAAATTCCTTAAAACAACGGTAGTTGTGTTATCCACAGCACACAAATCAAGCAGAGCTCTGAGTTCCGAATGCTATTAACCAAGTACTGCCGGGTAGCTCAGAAAGAAGTTCGCTAGCAGCGTGCATGCCACAAAACATTAACGACTCGCTTCCTGAAGCTTTCCGTTTTTCTCCTAGTTTGACCTCAGCCCGTGTTTCTGCTCTTAGCTTCCACGACCCCAACACAGCACTGCCTCCTGGCCTGTGCGTCCCCTCAGCATCCAGAGCCAGCACACTTCCTGGTCTCCGTCTTCACTGACACCGTCCCTGTCCCCACACGTCCTCTATAAAACCCACTAGCCACGGCATCTTGTGAAAGGTCAAACACCTTCACGACAACCATCTGGATTCTTAAGGCACTGAAGTTTGCCATTTCTGCTGCCCACGGCATCACCGTCTTTCACTGCAGCCGACACTAAACCAGAAGAGCAGCAGGGGGAGGCCCTGCTCGTACAGCCTCTTGGCCCGTGTGCCGAGCAGGACACCTGGCAGCAGGTGAAACGTCCAATGTGGAGGGACAAATGCATCCATCAGAAAATGCACACACTGTCAAATCTGATTTTCCACATGCATTCTTGATCATTAAAGAAGAAACATACTACCAACCCTAAATGGGAAATACCTTATTTCATTAATCAAAACACCTACTGATTGCCTACTCAGAACTTAGTATCAGGACAATATGCTGAGAACAGCTGCAGATTGTGAACAGCTGCAGATTGTTTAAAAGGCACTGTTTTGGGGGTTCCTGTGTGGCTCAGTTAAGCATCTGAACCTTGGTTTCAGCTCAGGCCATGATTTCACAGTTTGTGAGACTGAGACCCAAGTCGGGCTGTCTCCTGACAGTGTCGAGCCTTTTTGGGATCTTCTCTCTCCCTTTCTCCCGCTCTCCCTGTCCTTCCCCCACTTGTGCGCTCTGTCTCCAAACAAATAAATAAAATCTTAAGACTCTACAGAAGCATACACTCTAAGCTGGTCTGAGAAGCTAATTACTCTGCACTCCCACCTCACTATTACTTGGGCATTCTCTCGACTTCTTTCTAACCAGTGACATCAAGAAAAAAATCCAATGTTCTCCTGAGAGGATTCAGACAATTTCAGTGAAGCACGGGTGTTGTGGTTTATGGTCACAAAGTGAAGCTCCAGGAATACTACAAAAAACGTGAGGCAGTTTCTGGCCTAAGGGTACTACGATCACTTGGGGGAATTAGGCAGTTATTTGAAAAGTTTAATAATAATGTAGAAAGGTCACAAGGCAGAGACCAGGCGACTGCAGAGTGAAGGGTCAGGTGACAGATGCCCAGAGTAACGTGAGCTGGAGTGGCTTCTCAGGGAGGGGACATTTGAGGACGGCTCTGGCTGCATCAGAAAACAGAACCGTAACCCTTCGAAGGTCAGTGGCACAAGTAAAAAAGCCTGACTTCACACAGTTTTTCTGGTTAAAGAAAGCAAACCCCACGTGCTTTTACCGTGAAGCAGCACCACCCGGTTCCAGGCGATGAGATTGCTGTTGACGTTCTTGTCTGAAAACAGGAAGGTTGTCATCACGTAGTCAAGGAGCTGAGCGAAGAAAGGTAAAATGCAGATAAGGGCACGGACGAGGCAAAGGTTCCCACCAGATGTGGTGCTGGAGCTCGTGCCCCGGGAGAGGGGACAGGCGCCAGACCACCCCGCGGAGACTGCCGGCGCCAAGTGCCGGACGTCTCACAGGCTTTTGTTTTGGAAAAACGTAGAACGCACGAGGCCAGATCGGCTACTACTACTCTAAGTATACAGACACAGAGGCCCCGCGAAAGGATGAGACTTAGCAAGTACCGAGTAGGCTCCTACCTCTGGGAGACACAGCAGCGGGCAAGCCACAGCACACTCTTTCAGGACGACAGCCAGGATTGTGGTCGCGCAGCCTGGGGTGATGTGGGGATGGACTCCTGGTGTCCCCCACGGCATGCGGGACCCTTCCCCTTGAAGGGGGTTCAGATGAGCTGGCGCTTGCTCGAACCTGCCCACCTGCTCCATCTGCCCCTTGGCCCTGCCTCCTCAGTCCCTTAGGTTAAGAGCACAATGCAGTGAAAGCTGTCTTTATGTTCTGCACTCTCCCCTCCCTCCCGCCACGGGACAGATACCCCGGACACGGGCTGCCGGGAGCCATAAGTTCCCAAAAGTCTATTCGAGTCACGGGGCTCCAAGATGCTGGAGAGCAACACAACACTGACCCCACCTCAAACAACCGGGCCTTCCTGCAAAACAGCGTGGCAACTTACATGAGATTTGACTTCCACGTCATATACCAGACTGTCCCAAAGCCCGTGGAATTCAGCTGGGAGAGAGGAAAACAAAAACCCAGTTTTCAGAAAGCAAGCACTACACTGACCAGTGAGGTCTGCCCTGAGCCACTGACAGGCTCCATCGCACCATGTGTAACAGGCTGAGGGTCTCACTACTGGGAAGTTACATTTTTGAATTTTTTCTTAAAAGTCTAGTTTTTCTTTAAAGATGCAAAGTACCCGCCAGTCACACAGCTTTCAACAGATAATTAAATGGAGTACAGAGTTACTTTCTTGTTACGTGACCACGCACAATTTCTTTCGTGGACCCATGCTCTGCCACGAGCACAGAGCCTGCCCCACCATCTCCCCACCAGCCCGGCGGTGGGGCCCAGGCCGGTCCAGGCCGGTTGTGGGGACACCAGAGGTAAACGCTGAGGACTCCACCTGCTAGAACTATGGCAAAGTCCGGCGGGAAGTATGGAGAAGGCAGGAGGAAGGAAGGGCCCTGCAGGTGATCAACCGGGAAGGAAAGAACACCTCCGGATTCTCGGCACCATCTCTGAGGGACCCGCCTGAAGGAACACAGTCTTACAGCAGAGATCCCTGCTTTCCTCTTCTGCGACATGCTCTCCGTTCCACAAGAAATGAAACACCCCAAAAGCCTACGCAACAGATGGACGAATACCATCTCCCCGGCTAACTGACCGGGAGAGCGCGAGCCACATGCTGACCTCTGACCTCCTGTCCTGCCAATGCCCACGCACCTGCGGGCAGGACCCAGTGAGTAACCGCAGTTATGTTCTTGGTCTCCTCCTCCAGGGTCTCACTGCTGGGACCGCCCTCGTTCAGCTGGAAGACGTGAAGGGCAACCACGCAGGCACCCAAGTCAATGGGCTGTGAGGAGAGGGAAACCAAAATAAACCCACACAGACCAACAAATAACTCCCTTGCCAATTCTAGCCATAAAGATTAGATGGTAAAGTCCAAACATAAAAATTGAATACGCGGAATGTCAGAAACCAGTTCTCAGGTTAGGTAAAAAGGCTGTTACATCCAGATTCAGTATCAACTCTTTTTAAGATGTTTCTCCCCTTTTATCTTAAAAACCACATTACTGTCCTTCACGATCATGAAAGTTACAAGCTTGCTTAAAACACACAAACAATACAGAACTAAGACTGTCAAAGTCCGCCATCCAACCTCACACGCGTCATGGTCTATAACGCAGCCCCACGTACTTGACCAAAAACGGATTCGACCACCCAGTTTTCTAACTGTGCCTTTCCCGCTTCTTTTTCACAGCTATGTCATATTTAGTATGATTGTATCGTTTGCTTAGCCAATCTCTGATGGACGGATAACTAAAATATTTCAAGTTGTAAGCTACTATTAACGTTTGCAAAAAGCTGCCCATATATTTCTACCAAATTAAATGATTACATCTTAAGACAAATTCCTCTAGGTGAAACGCAGAGTCAACATTAAATATCTATCGCCAGCACCCACGCCCTCCACTTAGGCTGCGTTAATCTGTCTTTCCTCGGTGGCGTGGAAAGTGCTTCGGCTTCCTCCAGGCTGGCCAAAATCAAGCATGATGTGTAAAACTGACAAGCCACAAATGTTAGTCCCAGGAGAAGAAAGGGGAGGTCCACCTTCTAAGCAAAATTTTAGCGCCAAACCAATACTTCCAAATTGATTCTTTATAAGACGCAAGCTATGCGGATAGAGGTGATGCCTCAGATCCTTTGGATTGTTTCTATAGTGACAAAAACGCCCCAACACACCCACCCTCTCCCACAAAGATGGTGGGAGAGGCAGTCCGCGTTCCGGACCTGACGAAGCCCTTCTCCCTGGTAGGCCCATCTCATCCCTGCAGCCCTCGTGACTCCTAGTCTCTGCCCGCGGAGCAGCTCCACAGACATTTTCTTACTGGAAGGACAGAGACGGGCACAGAGGCCTCGGCAGCACAGCCCCCCATTCGATAGCACTGCCTCCTAACTGCTTTCCCGAAATGTCCCTCTACTGTGCTGCCCGCATCCTGACACAGGGGCTACGCCCACTCCCCAGCACCTCGCTCTTCGCAAACAAACCAACAGATGAAGGAAGCAGTTTCTGACAACGTACCATCAAAGCTGCAAGCGCATTTCCATGATACTGACATCGTGGGTTGTTTGTTTTCGTTTTTTTAGTAAACTCAACACCCAGCATGGGGCTTGAACCCATGAACCTAGGCTCAAGATCGCGTGATTCGCCAAAGGAGCCAACCTGGTGCTGCCAAGACGGTGACATTGTATTCAGCTATGGGTTAGCGATTTCTTGGCAGCATGAATTAGTTACCTGTGGGTCTTTAACCTTCAACTCGGTGTCAACAATAGACACAGACTGCACGTTTCTGCTCAGAAAAGGATCATCGAACTCAGTCCACGTGTAGTCACCAAACACAATGTTATGTCTGTTGAGCAGCTTTCTAACACTCAGTTTTAGATCTTCTTTTTTGGCAGTGCTGGGAAAACAAGACACAGAGATCAGCTTTTTGTTTACAACTGAATTGTAACAATAAGCGTTTTCTACAAAACCAGAAGGCGGGTCAGAAGGTCAGAAAGCGCAACAGTTCAGAGCACAGCCCCGGGATTAGCCCCAAGCCTCGAGGGCAGGGGCCGGAAGGTTGCTGGAGGGCAGCCCCTTACTTTCCATCCAAAGGGCAACAGCAACAGCTCCTGTCCCCTGGGCTGCCCCCAAGGGAAATTCAGTGTGAACACACATGCCTGGCAGGCGGAGAGCCATCGCTAGTGCTATTACTATCACGTGATCAACGAAGGAGCAGAGCTCTCACAGCTCTGGGGGCTCACCTGAGTCTGCACTTCAGCAAAACCCCAAGGCCTGTGATTCATCTGGGAAAACTCCGGCTCTTTTAGACTGGCATTCAAGGCTTCTAGGACGCTGACCGGTTCTGGACCACACCTGCCTTCTCCCCGCTGTTATGCCCGAATTCTCGAATCCCCCCACAAGAGATCACCAGAGTCGAAAGTCAAAGCCAAGCGGCAAGGGCCGTTTATTACAGGTTCGAACCCGGACCTCCGCACACCGTTGCTGGTGATGCAAAGAGGCCCCGAACAGGGCTGGTATAGCGTTTTTATAGACAGAGACAAACAGCATAGGAAGGTTTTTGGGTATGAGGTGACTGATTGGTCGATATTTGAAATACGAACATATATTGCCCTCTGATTGGAGGTTCTTTGTTTGCTCTTTGGCGGGAAGTCTCTGACCCTTACTTTAGGCGGGGAGAAGGGGGAAGAGGGAAGAATATATATAAAAAAGCAGTTACTCAACCTAATACATGTCAGGAAGGGGGAAGGGGAAGAATGTGTTAAGTAAGCAAGGTTACAGAAGTGAGAAATGCCAGATACTCAATCTAATGCATATCGAGCAAGCAGGGTTACAGAAGCGGGAAATGCCAGTTATTCAAGCTAATACATGTCAGACTAGACTCGGAAAAGGTTTTACAATGTTTACAGCAGACAGTAAGCAAAACAGAATTCTCAGCAATTGTATTTCTTATCAACGGTCCACACACGGCAGAAGGTCAGGGCTGCTATCTTTAACCCAGTATCTGTCCATTGACAGGAAAAGAGAACTCAGCTTCAAACTAAGGCAGAGCTGCCATTTGGACATAGAATTTAAAACCGCTCTCTTCACCCGCCTCCCACCCTGCCCCAGTTCACCTTCGGGCTCTGTCCAAGCCGGCCGGCCCCGAGGCCGGCAGGTCCAGAGGGTCCACCCTCCCCGGCGCCTGCCCCACACAAGCCACACACCCAGACCCTGTGAAAGCTGCAGAAGACTAGGGTTCACCTGGTGTTGGAGACCAGAAGACTCTGGCCTGGTGACATTGCCTAAGGAGAAGACTCAGGCCCATAAGACAGTGCCCTAGACCGGGGCCCTCATCGGTGGATGGGGGTGCCTTGAAGCAAATGCCAGGTTGTAATACGACAAGAACATAATTGCTGGTCTGACTCTGAGGGAGGGCCGGTTAGCCAATGACGGGTAAGACTCCTCACAGCAGGGGGGCAACCTAAGACAGGCACGGTCACTGAAAGAGTCACCACGACACCTGGCTATAGGGTCACTGGGCCTCTGTGTTGACTTGAGATTTATCCTAATATCCTCCTGAAGAAGATGGGCCATAGAAAAACAGGAGTGCTCCACAGCTTCCTCCCCTATGAAGCCAACATATGCTGCTATACTTTACTAATAATAAAATCATATTGAGAATCATGGAAATAAAATCTTTAAGAAATCAGTAGAGTTTAGAATGTATCATTGATCTATTTTAGGGTGATGCCAGACTCTCGGGAATGTGATTATTGCTGTGAGTCTTGGGACATAATTACTAGGAAATAGAAGTTAGAGTATGTTACAGAAAAATAAGGATGTTTTTCACATAATCTTTCAACTGTAACCAAAAGCCTTTGTGCTTGCTCTTTCAACCTATACCACTTATTAGAGTGTGCCTATTCGTTGTACCTTGCTTGCATGTAAATTGTTCTTGATCTTTTGACTGAAATTGTTTTTGAACATTTCTATGGAATGTACCCATTTGTCATACTTTGCTTACGTGTGGGCTGTGTAACCGAAACTGTTTCTGAACATTTCTATTGTAAATCATGGGGACAATCACGAGGGCTGAAATCATTTTTTAATCATTACAAAATATATGCCTGTACTGCTTCTAAAACTACATAAAAACCCAGAGAGAAAAATAAACTTTGAGCAGTCTCCAAAAGAGGCTGTCTCCACATCTTTGTGTGTCTTTGTCTTGTCTTTATGTTTCAGCCCTTACTTAGGGAGCCCCGAACCAGTCCTGACATGAGGCTGACTCCGAGAGACTGACTTCGCGCTTCTCTCGCGCCTAGACCAACCATCACGCAGGTGAAACCCTGGACCAGCCGGAAGCCCTGAAGTAGGAGCTGGCCTCCTCTCAGGGTGACCCCGGCAGCCTGGGATCCTGAAACGTCGGGTGGTGTGCAGCAGGAGCGACCCAACAGTTCGACAAACGCCGGGTTCGAGAAAAACGAGCTCACGCTCCCCTTCCTCCCTGGCGCCTCCGCTCTGGTGCGGCGCCAGGGCTCACCTGCCGCTCCGCTGGTGAACCTCCACGTGGACGGTCGGCGCCTCGGCCACGCAGGAAGAGCCTGCTTCAGGTCGCCCAGCGGCCTCGTCCATGGCGCCAGCGCTCGGAGCAGCGGGGACCCGCCGGAGCGTGGCCGCCCCCGTCCCGCGCCCCTGTTGCCACCGTCGCCGCCGCCACCAGGAGGGCCGCTCCTGCTGCTGCCCGGGCTTGAAAGTGCGGCGCAAGGTGCGCCGCCCTCTGACCTGGAAGCGGTGGGCGCCGGCGGGGGGGAGGGGGCGGCCCGACTTCCGGTCGTGGCCTCTGCTTCAGGCGCGGCCCGGCTACCTCCGCGGGGCCAGGCGGGCGGCAAGCCGGGGCGGCGGGGCGGCAGCCACGCTCTGGCCGCGCTCGCTTGCAGCCGTTAGCCCCGTGCTGCCATGGGCAAGAAGCACAAGAAGCACAAGACCGAGTGGCGCTCGTCCTACGAGGGTGAGGCGGCCGGTGCGCTTTGTGACGCTGGACTGGCTGGCGGGCGGGCGTTCGCTGCAGGGGGGGGGGCGGGGAGTCCCGGTCAAAGATCCCGGGCTTGCGAGCGGGGACCCCAAGGGAGGATCCCCAGCTCGCCTGCGGGGGTCCCGGGCGAGAGCCCTGGGCACGAGGGCGGGGTACGGGAGTCCCGAGGGAAGATTCCGGGCTCGCGGGCAGGGGTCCTGGGTGAGGATTGTGGAGCGCCGGCGGGGGTTCTGGGCCGGGGGTCCAGGGCTGTTGGGCGTCTGGGCCGCCTCCTGCATCTCTGTTGGCTTGTCTGGTTTCAGAGTTCTTCCCTGTTTGTTACCCACGTCCCACCTGTGCGTTCCTGCAGCCTCGCGGCCTGTGCCTGCTGCAGGACAGGAGGGCTTGAGCACAGGCCAGGAGCTTAAGTTTGGGGGACCAACTTAGGGGCTCCCCTCCCTCCTTGTGCCTCCCCCTGACGGAGTGGCTTGAACTACCCCCCACCAGGTTATGTGTCATCAAGGGGGCTGGAACAGCTCCCTGGGGATTTGCCTCCACATCTTTCCCGAATGGAGCTGCCTCCTGGGACCCCGGGGTCCTCCCTGTCCCTTCTGCACGTTGGGCCTGGTGTGCCTCTACACACCCCAAGCACACCATGCTGCTGTCTCTGTCTACAGATTACACAGACAAGCCCTTGGAGAAGCCCGTGAAGCTGGTCCTCAAGGTTGGAGGAAGCGAAGTGACTGAGCTGTCGGGGTCTGGGCACGACTCCAGTTATTACAATGACAGGTCAGACCTCGAGCGGGAGTGGCACAAAGAAAAGAAGAAGAAGAAGAAAAAGAAATCCGAGAAGGAGAAGCACCTTGACGATGAAGAAAGAAGGAAGAGAAAGGTAGAGCAGGGCGGCAGCTGGCGGGTGGTGGCCCCCAGCCCCATGGAGGGCAGACCGCAAGGGCCTCGGGGTCTTAGGAAAGGGCTGTCCTGTTTGTAGCAGAAGGCACACTGGGAAGGTCAGTTGCTCGGTTTTTGGCCCGAGCCCTGGGGGTGGTCGTGGCAGGGTGGGCGTCTGAAGTAGGAAGGGGCTCTGGAGGGCAGTTGGCTCCCTCAGCTTCGTGTTCTCCCTCGGTGACAGGAGATCTGTTTAAAACTGCTGGCGTTGCTCTCGCTGCCCTGCCTCTGCCTCACAGGAAGAGAAGAAGCGGAAGCGAGAAAAGGAGCATGGCGACTCGGAGGGAGAGGCCGACGACTTCGACCCCGGCAAGAAGGTGGAAGTGGAGCCGCCCCCCGACAGGCCTGTGCGAGCGTGCCGGACGCAGCCAGGCAAGTGGAGGGAACCTGTTTGGAGGCTCTCCTGGAGCGCGACTACTGGTCTGGAACACAGTGGTTGGTGCCATGCTTTTCAAAAAGCCCCTTGGGACGAGTGTGGGAAGGAGGGGACAGTGTTTCCTCTCCCAGGGCTCGACGTGAAGTGTAGCTGGACCTGAGGTCTCACTGTCGCCTTTGAACCTGTAGAGTAGGGTCTAGTCACCTCCGGCTCGTGTGCCCTTTTCCTTCCTTTTTTTTTTTTTAACTCACGAGCTCATCATGGATAGAAGGAAACTAGTGCTCAAATGAGTTACTGAGGCTGTCAGCAACCACGGGGGCTGTGCAAGCCTCACCAAAGGAGCGATTCCAGAATGCCCACGTCCTCTAATCTGTGTGGTCGCTTTCCTCTGAGGCTTTCAACTGGTCAGGAGGAACTGAAGTGGAGGGAGTTTTGCTTCAAGCTTTTCTTTTCTTGACTTTGGGTTAGAGTGCTTGTGATGTGGGCGGAAGGAGGCGGAATCATATTGTAGTCATCATGGAGGGTGTGGCTTTCTGGCAGCCGCCCTCCGGAGCAAGTCAATGCCACGGTGAACAGGTAGGACCCAAGGCCACTGGGCATGGTGGGGAGGAGAGAAGGTCAGGCGGGAAACAGCGTTCCTTAGGTGAGCGTGCCTCCGAAGTTCATATAGTCACCTTCCCTGTGAGCCTAGTCTGATCTTGACTAAGGTCACACCTGCAGTGCTTCCCTTCTGTGTACCTGCAGGGCTGACGTTCACCCTTGGCTCTGGTCATGGTCACTATTGAGAACCCACTCGTGGTCTGCATTCCTGTTTGCCTCAGCCCTGGAACCAGCCATTTCTCCAAGGAGTCCTGGTTCCTTAGTGTGTTCAGAGGCTGAGGTCTGGGTGCTGGGCGTGGCCCTCTGCGGACAGCTCTGGGCAAGAGCACGTATGGTCTTACGGTTTAGAGAACAGAACCTATGCTGGCATCTGTGTTTACGTTCACCAGAAACCACGTTTCCACACTGTGGGCCCAGAGACGACGTTAACGGCCGTCCTCACAACGACCTCCGTGGGGTTGCATTTACAGATGAGGAGGAGCAGAGGTGTGGCCAGAGGTTCCGGACTCCCAAGTAAAATGATAGTTGGTGAAGCTTGGCCTCTGTCCTGGCCTTCGTACCATGTCTGGAACATACTGGACCCAGTAGTGATGGTGGGGGGCTGGGGGACTGGTATAGATGGAGCTCGGCCTCTGTGTCCTGGTCTTCGTACCATGTCTGGAATGTACCGGTCCTAGTAGTGACGGGGGGACTCATACAGATTGATAAGTGGTATCTCCCTGTTGTCATTCTAGGAACATTGGCACTTTCTCAGGGGTTTGGGGACTGATGCTGTAGTGGATGCTTTTCCCACCCAGCCGAGCTTTTTTGGGGCCAAGACGGGGTCTGGTTCCTCCTTGTACCTGGGTCTCGTTGGAGCCTAAAACACCGTGAAACAGGACATGCTAGGAAGATGGAGCTCTCCTGTGACACGATATGAAAATGTTTTGACTTATTTTTGTTTTGTTTTTTTCTAATCATCAGCTGAGAACGAGAGCACGCCTATTCAGCAGTTACTAGAGCATTTTCTTCGTCAGCTCCAGAGGTAAACAGTTTCTTAAGAGCTCAAGGCTGGGAATGTTCAGGCTGTGTTCCTTTGTGAGGTGCTCTTCCCTCACCTCCGACGCCCATGAAGCAGACCCTTCCCCCTCCCTGAGTAACGCCCAGTCCGGTGAGGGGTGGGCCGCCATGGGGGAGAGGTCACTGTGCCGGGTCCACGCAGGGCAGGGGTGTTGGGGAGTCAGGGCTGCCGTGATGCAGATGTCATGGCTGGAGCCAGGACTGTAGTTTTGGAATTTTTAATCATCAAAAATATCTACTACAGGTCTGAAGAGCATACATTTTATTTCTAATTTTGAGAAACAGATGTAAAATTTGGTGAGTTGTGTTACATTTTTATTGTGAAAGGTTTTATATCATTTGGAAATCTAGATTTAGGGTTTTTCCATCTTAAGCAAAGATGTGTTTGTTTTCAGAAAAGATCCTCATGGACTTTTTGCTTTTCCTGTCACGGACGCAATTGCTCCTGGGTACTCCATGATAATAAAACATCTTATGGATTTCAGTGCGATGAAAGACAAGATCGTGGCCAATGAATACAAGTCAGTCACAGAATTTAAGGTAAACTAGTTTCAGTTTCTGAAATAACGGCCTTGAGGCACTCTATGTGTTCGTGTCCAGTAAGCACTCTGTCCATATCAACCTGTTTCTCGTTGCGAGTTTCCATGGGGGTCTGAGTGTTCGGGCCGAGGTCTCTCAAAGATTGCATCAGGTAAACCGGGATCTTTTTCTGGAAGCTGTAGAAACGCACGGGGTCAAGCAAGAGTGTATCTGATTTGGTCTGGCTCCAGAATGGGTATTTTTAGAAATACAGTTTTCCTAATTGTTAGTTTTATTTTTTAGTAACTGGGAGTTTAATGTTTTTTTTTGAATGATAAATTCCTACGACTCTCCAGTGTGTAGTTCTGAACTCTGTTTCTTGGTACATCCATGAGGTAGGAATTGCTTGTTGGCTTTGAAACCAAGAGTGGATCAAGATGAGTGCTTGACATCTTTGGTAATGATGTCATTTAGAAAAAGGCATTGGGTTTCTTTCTTAGTTTCTGTTAAATTTGGAAGGCTTAGCTCTTTTACTTTCATTTCCTGGTGACATGACTGAGCATGTTTGCTGAACTGCAGAGGCGGTGCCACATGAAAGGGTACAGGGCGGGCGGCCCATAGTCCTCCACCTTCCTGATCGGGCCCTGGTTTGCTGTGCTGCCCATTGACAGCCCTGGATGTGAGTGGTGTCCCCCCTCTGCCACGTCCTCAAGACTGCTATGTCTAGGCCTGCAAAGGATGGGGTTTTCAGGGCTTTAGGTCCAGCCTGGGGACCTTTGTGTGGGGCCAGTGCTGGGGCTCCGTCAGGGCCCGGCTGCCTTTAGGTGTTCTTGTGCGTTGTCGTCATGGCCGACTCACCTGTGACAGGTGCGTGCCATATGTAATTTGGTTAGGGTGACGAGATACTGGATTTTCCAATAGTTGACTTTTAATATAAGGTGTTCAGCAAGGCTTTTTTTTTAGGGAAAGTCTTTCTGTTGATACTATTAGAGAAATTACCCATAGACCAAATTTTGAATTCTGTGGCAAAATTCTGGAGAGAGAGGATTCTCTCAGAGCTCTCAGCTCATCCCTCAGCTTTTACTTCTAAGGACCTGGCTGTCACTTCTTGTCCCTATTTACATCCAATTTCTCCCAAAGTGGGGGAGCTGGACACGGAGAGGGGGAGCTGCTGCCGTGTTCTGAGAACATGCACGTGTTGGGGCAGCTGGGTGGCTCAATCGATTGAGCATCCGGCTCTTGGTTTCAGCTCAGGTCATGATCTCATGGTTCATGAGTTCAAGCCCTACGTTGGGCTCTGTGCTGACAGCGTGGATCCTGCTTGGGATTCTCACTCTCCCTCTCTCTCTGCCCCTCCCCTGTTCACACACACATTCTTTCCTTTAAAACAAAACGGAACAAAACAAAAACCATGCATCTGTTGCGTTCAGGAGGAAGCTCTGAGTCTGTCAGGCTTCTCATTGTAAGGACTGAGAACACTTTCCTGAAAGAGTCCTTAGAAACCGTTTGTTAAGCTGAAGAACCTGATTTAGTTGTTTCTCACTTGGTTTTAACCTCTTGATAGGAATCCAGTTTTTACCGGTGTCTTAGAGGCTCATATTCAACAGGTTCTGTTTTTTTCCCTTCCAGGCGGATTTCAAACTGATGTGTGATAATGTGATGACCTACAACAGGCTGGACACGGTGTACTAGAAGTTGGCCAAGAAGATCCTTCACACGGGCTTTAAGATGATGAGCAAAGTAAGGGGCCCACAGCTGCGAGCAGCCACAGAAACGGGAGTTCTCTTCTGGGCTTTGATGCCTAAGCAGAACCTCACTCCCAGTGAATGACATGCTGCCATCCATCTGTCACTGGCCGTGGTGCAGCCCCCTGTGCTCTAGGATAGATGTCCCAGGCCGCCCTCGCCTTCAAGCACTATCTCTGCTCCTGCCCCAGCTGGAACATCTCCTTTAGGGTTGATGGAAAGTTCTGGATCTGTTGCTCTAAGTCTGGGTGTCTGATGGATTGCAGCCAGCCTGTGATTTGTTTTACGTGGCTGCCTCACTGAGTCCGGACGGGACGTCCCGGCTGTCTGGAGCAGCTTCCCAGATCTGTCCCAAGAGCCAGGTTGCATGCGTCATGCATCTAGGACCAGTGCCTTGTGCCGGACCAGCCTGTAGGTGAGGTGCGGTCCCCTGTGCCCTCTGACCTGTCCCCCTTCACCAGCCCTGAGTGCTCCTAGCTAGTCAGCCGCCCCTGTGGTGCTGACTCCCACCGCCACCTGCCGAGGTAGCGCCGTGGGGGTCCGCTGTCAGGCCAGGCGAGGCTGCTGCCATCCCCATCCCACCCGTCGTCACGGCACCTGGGCTGTGGCGCAGAGGTAAAGGCCTGCCGCTCTGTCCTTTCTGATTCTAGGAGCGGCTGTTAGCTTTGAAGCGCAGCATGTCGTTTATGCAGGACATGGATTTCTCTCAGCAGGCAGCTCTTCTGGGCAATGAAGATACAGCTGTTTAGGAGCCTGTCCCCGAAGTGGGCCCTGTACAAGTAGAAACTGCCAAGAAATCCAAAAGGCCGAGTAGAGAAGTCATCAGGTAACGGGAAACGCCCTTGCTGTTGTGGGGGACACGCCCCTCGGGAGCGTGGGTGAGGGTGAGCCTGTGCTGGCGCCCACGTGCACAGAGTAGCTCTCGGACCACCGCCTGCCGGAAGGAGCCCGGTCCCCAGAGGCCACGTGGGACGACGTCTGGTCTCAGGTGTTTCCAGGCAGCTGGCCGGCAACCTGGGCCAGCCAGGACTTGTCCAACAGGAGACTCCCTGTCATGGTAACGGACCTGGGGATACAAGGGCCAGACAGGCCCTGCTAGCCACACATAGGCTCTGTTCCGGGTGTGACACGGGAGTGTGTCTGGCCATTGCTGTTCCCGCATGTGTGTTGTAGTGACTCTTGGCGGCCCTTCACTCCGAAGAAGTTCTCTCCTGTGCAGGACGCCTGGCGGTGGCCTGGCATGGCTGTCCCAGCATGGGGGGACGTAGCTGTTCTGTGTTGGGCAGGTGGCACTCTTGGGGGTGGGCCTTCATTCTCATTACAGCTGACCCCCCAACTCCTACAGTTGTACACCCTGGGCCAGAGAGAGGGCCTTCTTGCAGGCTTGGGGTCCCCAGGCAGGGTTTGCTCCCACAGCTCCTCGCATGGGTTCATCCATTTGCTTCTAAAATCTTCCAAAGGAGAGGCCACCTCCCTTGGGCGCTGCACCCAGCGACCCTTGACTATTTGAATAAAGATCTTCTCCTTCATGTGGGGTTTGAGGTCGCCTGCTGAAGGCTTGGGATGCCCCTTTTGCCTCACGACCTTGTGCTCCCAGCTCACTCTTGTTGTTAGTGTCTCCACCCTCCATAGAGTTTTGTCTCTGTTTCTAATGATGTCTTGAATGACATTGTAAGCAGTGAGGTTCCCATCAGGTTGCTCTTAGATTGACTCAGATGTGTAGCTGAGACACGAGAAACCTCCAGAGGCCGTTTGGGTCTCCCTTGCTGTTCGTGGAAGCATCGTGTGTTGCTGCAGTTACAGCCACAAGGACAGGGTTGAGGAGTGCCTCATGCTCCTGTCCCTAGCCCCCGGTGACCTTGAGGAGCGTTAGGGACTGGCCGTGGTTGAGGTGGGAGCAGCACGTGCCCTGGCTTCCTGGTGACGTGTGTGGTATTCTTGTCTCGCAGCTGCATGTTTGAGCCAGAAGGAAATGCCTGCAGCTTGATAGACAGGACGGCAGAGGAGCATGTGCTGGATTGGTGGAACACGCAGCTGACGAGGCTCGGGACAGGATCAGCCGGCTCCTCCCAGGGGGCAAGGTAGCATCAGGAACGTCTGGGCAGAGCTCGCATAGCATACCCCAGGCTCACGGTGGGTCCTGTCAGTGGCCCCGTCTCTGGGGTGGGAGGGGACCTCCAGGGGTGCCTCGAGGGCGGGACCCTCACAGAGGTGGCATGGGATGCAAGGACGCCGAGGGCAGGCTCGCCCTTTAGCGGGGCTGTTGCTCACTGGCGGATGGAGGCC
This sequence comes from Paguma larvata, assembly GCA_030068075.1. Classification (NCBI taxonomy): domain Eukaryota; kingdom Metazoa; phylum Chordata; class Mammalia; order Carnivora; family Viverridae; genus Paguma; species Paguma larvata. The sequence continues at coordinate 60,003 of JAINVK010001391.1, forward strand.
AGGCCTGCCGGGCGTCTGCACTGCAGCCTTGGTCGTCTCCCCGGGTGCCTGCATCTCCGTACGCCTCTGCGGCGCCCGTGGGTTCCATGTGACCCGGGACCGGCCTGTCGGAGTCGCCCCGCCACTCTCGGAGCACCTCCAAGCTGGGAAAGGAGACCGGCGCACCCAGTAGAAATGATGCGGCTCCTGTGTGCGCTTTTAACCCTGGCGGTCGTGGTAACAAGGACAGAGGTGATGGTAATCCCGGCACGTTTTACTTGACCTGGTGTGTCCGGGGTCTCGTCTGCGCGCTTGGTCTTACAGCTTCTCGTCCCTGTCTTGGGTGCACATTTTCAAAACGTGTGTCGAGTTCTCCGTGAAGAGTTTTGAAGGATGACGTTTTGTATGCACTCGGTTACGTAAAACATACTGAGACGAATTTTTACTCACCTTAAACATTCCCGGTGGAAAGTTTGAAGTGCCCTGAGTAGCTGGTGGTGTTCTGCTGGACCCGCTGGTCTGCTCGCCTGTCGTGCTTCAGCCCTGGATTTCCAGGGCCCTGGGTGCCCCCCTCACCGGGGCTGGGAAAGAGCCTGGGCAGACTGTTGCTCGTAGAGGGAGGGCTGTGCTGACCTGTGTGGATTCGTCAGAGGCACGTGTCCACACCCGAACCCCATTTGCTCCCAGTGCTGGGCCTGTTCCCTTTTTTCCCTTTTTGGGTTGTAATTTCACAGCGAGAAACCTGACTTCTGTTCCCCTCAGTGCATTTACATGGTCTGTGCTTACACGGTCAGGATTCCCACGGTCCGTGCCCACTAGGTCAGTACTCACACGGTCAGTACTTAACATGGTCACTGCTCACAGGGTCAGCACTTACGTGGTCAGTGCTCGCATGGTCAAGCGTTCACATGCTCAGTACTTACATGGTCAGTGCTCACATGGTCAGCACTCACGTGCTCAGTACTTATGTGGTCAGCGCTCACATGGTCCGTAGCATCGGGTCTCCTGTCCTCCCTGCCCTGTAACTCGGGCACCCAGGCCCAAATGCTCCCTCCTCTCTTCCCCCACTCCAATGTGCAGGTGCTCCTCCTGGACCTTGTTAGGGGTCTTCAGAGGAAGAGGGCTTTTGTTTGGTGTTTTTTCTTTAAGTGGAAGTAAGTCCCTTGTGTTAGAGATGGAGCTTCTAGTGCCCATACACTTGATGGCCAGAGTCCTGTACTAGCCCATTTGCTCAGGTTCTGACGTCTTGTAAGACGGTGGTTCCTGGGGAAAGCCGCCTGTTTCCATAG